>VMDO01029798.1:0-22124 GCA_007922755.1 Pedetes capensis | reverse complement strand
TAAGCAAGAAAAGCCTTTAATCATAGATTGTCAGTTGTAACAAAGTAGCAAGCAAAATCAAAATATGATCACTTTGCTCTATCAATAAAGAAGTTCTGAAAGATTAAACTTATATAAAAGAATAGTGCACTATAAAGTGATTTATTTTGTATCATAATTTTATATTAATTTTATATATAATATATATAATATATAATTATATATAATATATAATATATATAATATATATAATATAATATAATAAAATAAAATAATATAATATAATATATAATATATAATAATATAATATATAATATATAAATATATAATATATAATTATATAAAATATATAATATATAATTTTATATATAAAACATGGTCACAGATATTTCTCTTATGTATCACCACAAAAAGCCTGTGGAGTAAGAGCTGTTAGCTACATTTTACAGATAAGAATTCTTAAGCTCAAAATTTAAAAGATATACTTAAGATCTTAGGCCTAGATCTTAGGCTCAGGTTTTCGGACTCCAAACCCAGTGCTTCTTTCACAGTCTCATAGTTTACCTTTGAATGCTTAATTGCCTTACCACCCTCTACCTCCATTAATTATCTCTCAAATTTCATGCCAGTTGTCTTAGTTTTTCATTGCTATGACCAAATACTTGGCAGAAACAACTTAAGGGAGGAAAGGTTTATTTTGGTTCATGGTTTCAGAGGGTTCAGTCCATCATGGTGGGGAATGTATGATGGAACAGGTCAGTTCAAATCATGGCAGACCAGGAAGCAGAGAGTGCAACAGGAAATGGCCAGGAATAAGATACATCTAAGGACCCACCATGGGGGACATATTTTCTTGAGCCAGGTCCCAGATTCCCAAACTTCTACAACTTCCTAAAATAGCACACCAGCTGGGGTCTAAGTGTTCCAGTACATAAGCCTATGGGGGACATTTCATGTTCAAACAAAACATCAGTTCAGGAAATATTGATGGGAGTTTTGAAAGTTAATTTGAAATAGATAAAAGACCTTAACATAAACCTAGAAATGTTAAAATTACTAGAAGAAAATATAGGCAACAAGCTCCAACAAATAGGCATAGGAAAGCATTTCTTTAATAAGATTCAATTGCTCAGGAAATTGCAACAAAAATAGACAAATTGGATTATATGAAATTAAAAATCTTCTGTACAATGAAGGAGACAATCAACAGAGTTAAGGAAGAGCCCACTGAATGGGAAAAAAGTTTCTGCAATCCTACACATCTGACAGAAGACTAATTTCTAGAATGTACAAAGAACTCAAGAACACAATTCCCAAGAAAACAAATAATCCAATACACAAGTGGGCAAAGCAACTGAACAGACAGTTCTCAAATGAACAAGTTTTCAAGGCCATGAAGCACATGAAAAAATGCTCAATATTCCTAGCCATTAGCAAACTGCAAATCAAAACAACCTTGAGATTCTGCCTAATATCAATAAGAATGGCCATGATCAACAAAACAAATAAATGGTGACAAGCTTGTGGAGAAAAAGAAACCCTCTTACACTGTTGGTGACTGTAAGTTGGTTCAACCACTTTGAATATCAATATGGAGACACCTCAGAAAACTAAAAATAGAACTGCCATAAGACCCAGGTATATCACTACTGGGAATATACCCAAAAGGAAATGAGTAATTGTATCTCAGAGACACGTGCATCTCCATATTCAGTGCAGCACTTTTCACAATAGCAAGGATATGGAACCAATTAAGGTAGCCATCAACAGAAGAATGGATGAAAAAACCATGGTACGTATACACTATGGAATGCTACCCAGCAAGAAAAAAAATGAAATGTCATTTTCAGCAAAATGGATGGAAATGGAGAACATAATCTTAAGCAAATGAACACAAGCTCAAAAAGAGAAATACTGTATGTTGTCATTCACATGTGGGCACTGAATCATATTTAAAGGAAGAAAAAAATCCTATACATAAATTGATATATAAAAAACACAAAATAAAACTTAGAAAAGAAGGAACAATATAAATAATAGAAAGAAGGAGGGAGGGAAATAGCAGAGGAAAGTGAAAATTGTGGAAGGTGGGATGGGGAGGAGGGTCAATGTGGAGGGATGAATGAGGAGAGGACGATCTCAATGTAAACAGTGCAACCTCATGGGTACATTGGAAAAATAGGGAATATAACCCAAACAAGCATTTGAATTTTACTACATATTAGACATAATGCTCTATAAACCTTGTGGGTTTATGAAAGTGTTGCCAGAAGTGATGTAAAGGATGCATAATTGAAAAAGCCAGTGCTGTATTAATCTGTACCCCATGATCATTTACTACTAAATGGACAAAAAAAGTTAAAGAAGGTAAAGTAGAGAGTTTCCAAAGGAATGCTGTAACTGAGGAACTATCCCAGGGACATCAGTAAGAAAAAGTACACTTTTCTTCCTGCAGCTGAGAGAGTGCTGGCAGTTCATCTAAGCTTACAAGAGCTCATCATTAGATATATAGCAATTTTCCTGTTAAATAGTTATTTTAGAAAAGTGAACGACATAAACTTATGATGGAACATTATGTTAAAAACAAAGATAATAAATGCTAAAATACTCATAACTTGTCCATTCCTAATTATTTTACTACACCTTATTATTATCTTTGAAAGCAACATGGGTTTATTTACCCCTATCGCTTCTGTAAACTGGAAATAACCATGATCTACTTTTCCCAGTGCTGTATGAGTAGTTTGAAATTGACCATGATGGAAGTATTTATACTACGAAAATAAAAAATGCTACAAATTATTGTTTTATTTCTTATCTAGGCTTAAAAAAGAAACATTAATAATGCTGATTAACTTTGAAATTGTGCTTGTAACTATTACTTTGTAAATATCTTGTCAAATTAAGAAAATATTCCTCCAGAATTTGGAAACCATTATTCAACAAGAAAGTTGCTTGTGTCACTAGAAATTAAGTGAAGATTGATATGTGTCTTTGTTGTTTTTCTTTCGTGTCACTCTATAATCTAAAAGGAATATCAAAAACATTTGTATCAGAACCTCATTCATCAATGACATGTGTGATTTCTTTTATTAAGTGGATTATTAAAATCAATCTTTCATAGATAGTCTGATCTATGATAGTCTGGTCTATGGCCCTATTGTTGGGGTTAGAATGAAAAAAAAATCATTGTGGATGTTATAAGAACAAAAAGTCATACTGAAGTAATTGACATGAAATTCATGATGAAGATCATTGTAAATTTCAATAATGTTTTGTAAATGGGATGCTACATGTTCTTAAAGCATTTTTTATGCGAAAGAGTAGATGGCATGCTTTCTTGGGAGGTGAGCACTCAGGAGAGGATGGCAGAAAACTTCATGTATGTCTCTTTGCAATTCTGTTTGACTAGGAGCTCAGAGTGCATATAATAATACTAGTTTTATGCAATATAACTTGTGACGTTTTCCATATTGATTGAGGAGAGACCCTTACCTATTGTGGGGCTTTGGCATCAAATACTGAAAAATGTTTCACATTATAATAAAGTTACATAGTCAAATGGAAGTCATATGACAATTTACATAGTCAAATGACAATTTACATAGTCAAATGGAAGATAAAATAAGCTCTCATTAGTTGTAAGTTAGTTTGTGATATTGGCCCCAATAGCCTTTCTCAACACTATCCTTTACTTCACTTCCTTAGTACCCAGAACTTAGGACAATAATGCTCCCTTCTGGAGTGAAGTCCCACTGCTCTGCTGCATTTGAGGTTTTATAGGATTGCACTCCACTGATATGACCTTTACAGAATTATGCAAAATTTACTTGTGTTTTATTCTATTTCATTGGGGTTCTGCATTATATTATGCTACTGTAATAATACAGCCTGCAGCTATAGCATCGTGTTGTCCAATCTCATCAGGGTCAGGCCTGGTTAGTACTTGGATGAGAGGCCGCCTTGGAACACTAGGTGCTATAGGCTTGGGAGAAGGCAACTTGCCCCAAAAAGCCATCAGCCATTGAAGCATGACAATGATGTTTGATCTATTGTACATTGGGTCACTATGAGTTGGATACTGACTCGACAGCACCTAACAACAATTGTAGTAATGGTCACCAGTGAGTTAATTACATTCTGCCTTCAAGTAATAAATATTCATTAAGGCATATTCATTCTCTGGTCATACTTTAACCCCAACTAATAATCCAAGGGTTGAGAGTCTAAACGTTGTGGTATAACGATGGTGATGGTAAATATATAAAATTTCCTTTGGTTTTTTGATAGGTTGCCTTTTTACACTACTTCAATCACACCAGTTCCAATGGCTCTTTTACAAAAGGCCCAATAAGTCACATGATTTTCTCTACCTTTTATTAAATTTCTGAACTAATATCAATTTATACAAAATCCAAAATTGCAGATTGAGTATCTACCAGGCTTATGGTAAAGCTATTTGAATTTTAGAGCTGGGTTACTTTGCCATTCATACCTGCCCCGTTGATTTTTATTTGGAGTTTAGCTTGTACTTCAGTTAATCAAACTTAACTTCTATTTGTAAAGGCCTTGATGAGACAGCAGAAATGTCAAAAGAGAAGAAGAAATCATGAGATGTCATGGTCTTTTGATTTCTAATTGAGTGGAGGTTATTCAAAGGTCAAATAAATGAAAGGATATTTTGTAGTCTCAAGAAGCTTGCTAAAGTAAATTGGAGAATCTTACTGAGAACATATTCTTTGTTTTAAACCCTTCAAGGCTATTATAATGGTTTGAGCAGGATGTTACAGTATTTAATATATGAAATAAAATACTAAAAATGAGCATCATGGAGAGAGACAGGTTCAATAAAGGGGCTTTGTAGTCAGTCAGGTAACCTAGTTTCCCATCTTAATTCAGTCCTCAGGACACAGATCATCTCTTGTAACCTCAATTTTGCTATCCATAAAATTGGGGAGATTTTTTAATGCACTCACTTTGTTGGACTGTTTTAAGTAATAAGTTAGAACAGAATTTAGATTGTAATCTCTGTTCTATTAACAATTCTAAATGAGAAGTGAATACAAAGACTATGATAATCAAACTTCACTTACCTCATCTGGTGAACCTTGCTTCTCCTGTCTGTGTAATAGTATATGTAATGTGATCTTAGGAGTTTGAAACAGGGTGCTGTTACACAGCATCACCTTAAAGGTCCAAATAGTTATGAAAATGCTGTTTTTGGAGATTTATGAAGCACAGTGTTGTTGCTGTTGTTATGTGCCATCAAGTCGGTACGACTCATAGCTACCCTCACAGGGTTTTCAATGGCCGATTGTTTCAGGATTGCGTTGGGAGTGGATTGCCAAGTCCTTTTCCCTATGAAGCACATTGTTGTTAGGTGCCATTGAGTCATGTGGGACTCATAGTGACCCTCGTAGGATTTTCAATGGGCTATTGTTTCGGGATTACCTAGGGAGTGGACTGCCACATCCTTCTCCTTTTTTTTTTTTTTTTTGGTGGTACTGGAGGTTGAACCCAGGGCCTTCAGCTTGCATGCTTTGCAAGTGCTGGACCATTGAGCTGCGCCCCCAGTCTTTTTTTTTTTTTTTTTTTTTTTTTTTTTTTTTTTTACTTTTTTGAGACAGGGTCTTGCTAAATTATGCAGACTGCCTCTGGTCTCGAATTTGTGATCCTTCCTTCTCCGCCTCCCAAGACACTGGGATTACAATCGTTCACCACCACGCCCGGCGCACCCTTCTCCCATTTTTGTGCTGGTGGGAATGGAACTTGGGACCTCAGAGACTGCAGAGCAGCACTCTACTAACCGAGCTAAATCCAAGCCCCATGAAACACATTAGTTTATATTATAATCTCTGAGGAGTCCTGCAAAGTGTTTGTTTGATCCAGTGTTTTCCTTTTATGTTGCATGATACCTTGTATACTTTGCATTTGATGCAACATGTTTTAGGAAGCTTTGCTCCATAATTCTTCAACTAGAAGCAAGAAAAAACCTGAAATTACTTTTGTCAAGGTTCTTAGAGTAAGTTTGGAATGAAAAGAATTGGATTCGAGCTCTTGCTCTACAATTTTACTGCCAGGTAACATTGAATAAGTCATTTCATTTCTTCAAGTCTTGATTTTCTTTTCTCTAATAGTGTAAAATTTGTAGCACTTATCTATACTTTTATAAATATCTTATAAGTTAATGTAATGAATAATACATAAAGCCGAAGGACTATTTTTACTGATCAATTTTTTCCTCATAGAAAAAAATGGCTTTATTTAATATGCATACATTAAGGAGTGCAGTATTCAGTTTCTCTGCCCATGAACAAATCAAATGAACAAATCAAACTATGTAGAAATCTCCTGGGCAGTTATCAAGCAGTGACACTAAGAGTTGTGACCCCTGAAATCATAAAATAGAATGATGGTACTGATACTGGGCATAATAGTTGGTTCTTATAGTTCATCAAGAAATGGCTAAAATGAGGATGAGACTCTTCCATTTAACACAATGTAGGGGATAATATTTTAGGGAAACCACACAAATACTGTTCTTTTAGAATAGGATCTCTGCAGCGGTTTGGATATAGGTTGTCCCATATGTTGGGAGTTTGGTTTTCATTGTGGCAATGTTGGGAGAGGAAAACTTTCAAAGGTAGGGTATACTAAGAGGCCCTTAGCTTCTAAAGGGAATACTAGTCTCTCACGTAAGTTCTTGAGAGGGTGAGTTGTTATAAAAGCCTTAGCCCTGCCCAGTCCCCTCTCTGACATCCAGTTTGAGCTGTGATCCCTGACCCCAGTGGGTGCTCCAACCATTGCCAGGTAGCAAAGTGTTATGCAGGGAGAGAGAGTCACCCAAACTGGGCTGATGAGGCATGATGTCCTTGAACCTCCAAAACTCGAGGTGAATAAACCTCTTTTCTTCCCTCTTCCACTGTGGCCAATACATACTAAGAGCTCTGTAAGTTTGTGCTTAATAAAATGTTCAGTATTCACTGACTGGTAGTTTACCTGGGGTAATTATTCTCTGAAAATCCTAGCTTACTAGTATTCTGCTCTTTATTGAAAAAAAAATGTTGTCAAACAACTTAATGTCTGATTATTTACACAAATTTATATATGTTATACAAACTATAATATACATAATTAGTAATAATTAAAGCATAGAAACCATATTATTCACATGGGATATATTTGTGATATATTATTGAATGAAAAGGCAGGTTACCAAATAATGTAACAACATATTTATTTAAAAATATGAATGCACAGAAAAAAGTCTGGTTGGAAATAAAGACCAAAATATTAAAGCTGATTCTAGTTGGTGAGTTTATGTTTATGTTTAATTTTATTTGTATTTACTTATCTTCATTTTTACTTATCCTATTTTTATACAGTGAGCATTCCATACAACATAGCTGACAATAAAACAAAATGTTTACTCAGCTATTTCTGACCAGAATGATTGAGCAGAACAAATGTGAGCTATCACATAAAAATTACTCAGAAGCAGTAGTGTGTATCTATTGGCTGTCTGGATGCTTCTCTGGTCCTCTGACTCTCTGGCCTCCCTGAATATCATTGTCCTTGAGAAGATGATGGACTGATGTCTCCAATCAATCAACTTCTATCTGGTGGATTTTCTAAAAGTTGAGAACATGCACATCAAGAATCTGAAAGCTATTCATCTTTATATCGCTACAAGACAAGACCCTTCTAGAAATTTCTGACTCCTACTCTACATAGTAGAACAAAGTGAATAAAATAAAAAGAGATGAAGAAAAGACCATGTGAAAACTGTGAACAATTTTGTGGGTAGAGTCTTTCATCTGGGCTTTCCCAGCAAATATGGCTCTAATGTTTATTCAGTGTCAGTGTGGTACTACCATTGATATAAATAAGGATATAAAAAATTCTCAGCATACCATTTCTTACGGATGAATCTCAGAAGGTATAAGAAGAACTCATCAAATATCATCCAAGAGACACTCACAATTTTGAGAGCATAAGTCAGGAATATAATCCATCCCAGACAGCCTTTCACTCTATGTAAGAAATAAGTGACATAACCAATAATGCATATGGTTCCTGAGAAAAATTTACCATTCTCCTTTACTCAAATCTTCTATTGTCAGAAAGAATAATATCACAGGCTGAAAGTTGTTTCCCCAGAGCTTCCACAGAACATTGTGCATTCATTGTGTTTATGTTTAAGGAAGACTTGAGTTTATATCACTGTGAGATTATTAATTCTTTTAATATCCTTATGATTTGTTTCACTTGGGAAATTAATCATTTATATTTTATTAGTGCAAATCTTTAGGGCTATTTGGTGAATTATTCATTGCATGTGGAAGGACAGATTGACTTAAAGCCATGTGTTTTGAAGGTAGGTAGTTGCCAAATATCAGAACAAGTAAATTACATGATTTTATAATTTTTATAAAGATAGTTATTTTGATACCTTCTTAATGATTAGAAAAGAGGAACTACAAATCCAACATCATTCAGTACCTTGTCTTTGTCTTCTAAGAAGAGGTTTTTATCCTTTTCATTCACTTTCATTTTTCATTTATTTTTTTGCTGACCAGCCAGGTGCAACATAGATTTTCAATAGTAACCCTGGTCAACGACTGCCATAAGCATGCATATTCCATATGCTTTTTGTTTGTTTTCAGAGCTGAGGTTGGAACCCAGAGCCTTGCACATGCTGGGCAAGTGCTCTGCCACTGAACTACAACTCCAGCCCATATGTTCTTTTCTTTTCCTTGTTGTTGTTAGGTGCCATCGAGTTGGGTCCAACTCATAGTGACTCTATGCACAACAGAAGGAAACACTAGCAGACACTGATCCTTACTCAGCACTTTGATCAGGGCTTCTCTCCTATTTGCATAGGGTTTTCAATTTCAGATTGTTTCAAGAGTGGAATGCCAGGTCTTTCTCCCTAGCCTGCAGCATCTGATATTCCCAGGTGGTCTCCCATCCAAGGACTAACCAGCCAACCCTGCTTAGCTTCAGAGATCAGATGGGACCCGACATCAGGGTGCTATGGCTGTAGATTTTTCTTTCTCTTAGCTCAATTGTTTTTCTGTCACCTTGATTTTATCTCCTTTTATCTTTGATTCATTTTTATTCTCAGACTCCTCAATCCTTTCTTTTACTCTCTGAAGTGTTCATCATGTGTCATTTTCTCCATTGGTTTTATCTGTCATGACTCTCATGGCCCTCATCACTCTTAAGGTCCTATTTTCTCATCATCCCTTGCTACAGTGCCTAATAGGTCCTCTTCTTCTTATTATTTCCTTTCTGTCCCATCATCTCTCCTCTTTTCTTCCAAGGAGCCATTTTGACACTTTTATTCTTGTGCATATTTGAGTCTCCTTTAGATGTGTCTGGTGTTAGGAGCAGAGGAGTGCTTTATTTAGGGCAGAGGACATGAGGTACAGTGAGTGCTACTTGTGAGATTTGGCTTGTGATCCAAATCAGGAATCAGTCAGTGTCCTTTGGACTGCAGACACAAAGGCAATGTGTGAAGCTTGCTCTGGTAATTAAGATCACAAGGTACACATGGAAAGAAAAGACACTGTAGATTTTTAAGTTCTGGGCTAGTTAGATATGTTTTAATGTTGATGAACATGATGCTAATTCTAACAGGGCAAAGTCATAATGTCTGTCCACCTCATCATTTAACTTATGCTGCATATTATTGTCAAACTAATTCACCACATTTGCTGCTTTTCTCAGTGTATCTTCTGTGTTGAAATCCCTTCAAAGACTCCAGTTGCTGTTTTGTGCAAATTTAATTCCTCTAGTACCCCAGTCAGCACCAAATAAAAGCCTGGATCTCTCTGTGTGCCCCCTCCAGTGTTACTATACCCTCTCTTTCACACTTTTGCATATGTTTATTTGACTTTTTCCTCTAAAAATATCCTCATCTTCAGAGATTCAGTCCTGATTACCAGGAGGAATTGCCTCATTTGTACAGCTTGATTTGTATAGCTCCTGAAATGTTCAGTGCTGTTTAAGTTTAGCTGTAACTTTATGCTTTTCCTACATAGTTAAATCACGTTTAAAGAGTTTTTAACCAAAATATAAAAACATAAAAGTTGTACATATTAATGGGGTGCCATGTGATGTTTCAATACATGTGTGACTTGTATGTTTAAATCATGTTAAACATGTCTGTCTCCTAAAGCATTAATCATCTATTTATGGTAAAAAGAACCTTTCCAAACCCTTTCTTTTAGCTTTTTGAAATGTATAAATACATCATTGTTACCTACATTGAACTTGCCACCAGAACTTACCACATTGAACTTTGCACCAGACTTCTTACTCTTATCTAACTGTAACTTTGTAACATGTTTCAACCTTTCTCCATCCCTCCATCCCCTCTTGTTGTTGTTGTTGTTAGGTGCTGTCGAGTCAGTATCCGATTCATAGAGATGCTCATAGGGTTTTCAATGGCTGACTATTTTGGGGTTGCCTTGGGAGTGGATTGCCAGGCCCTTCTCCCATTTTTGCGGTGCTAGGAATTGAACTCGGGACCCCAGAGACTGCAGCACAGCTCTCTACCAACTGATCTAAGTCCCAGCCCCCATCCTCTCTACTCTTCCTATACTCTAGTAAACACCATGCTGCTTTCAACTTATATGAGATCAACTTTTTAGATTCCACATATGAATGAGTCTATGTAATACTTGTCTTCTGTACCTTGCTTATTTCCTTTCACATTATGATTTCCAGTTCAATCCATGGTCATAAATGATATGATTTTACTTTTTATGGCCAAATAGTATTTTTCTGTGTATGTGTATCACATTTTCTTTATGCATTCATCAGAAGATAGACATTTAGCTTGTATCTATTTCTTGGCTGTTGTGAACAATACTGCAATGAACATAGGAATGCAGGGGTTTCTTTGAATAAGGGCTAAACAAGTTTACATTCCCACCAACAGTGTATAAGTGTTGCCTTTTCCCCATATCCTTCTCAATACTTATCTTCAGTGTTCTTGATAATAGCCTTTCCTACTGGACAGATTAAAATACTTCATTGTGATTTTCATTTGCATTTCTTTGATGACTAGTGATGTTGAGCACATTTTCATGTACATATTTCCCCCTTATATGTCTTTTTTATGAGAAATGTCTATTTAGATCTATTGCCCATTTTTCTACCAAGTTTGTTTTCTGTGTGTTTTTCCAGTTCCTTATATGTTCTGTATATCAACCCTTTGCTCAACATATAGTTTGCAAATATTTTCTTTATCTAGGTTGTATCTTCACTCTGTGACTTGTTTCCTTTAATGTGCAAACCCTTTTTATATATAATTCCATTTGTCCATTTTTTGATTTGTTCCCTATATTTTGGGGACTTTATCCCAGAAATCCTTGCCCATTTCAATGTCTTTCTTTCCTTTAGCAGTACTTGGGAGTGGAACTCAGGATCTTGTATGTACTTTGAAAGTGCCCTATCACTGAGTTGCACCCCCGGGCCATTTTTTCTATTTTATTTTGTGACAGGGTCTTGCTAAGTTACTCAGGCTACCTTTGTCCTAGAACTAGCGATCCTTCTCCCTCTGACTCCCAAGTTGCTGAGATTGTTGGCATGAGTTATGCCAGGCTCCATTTCAATGTCTTGGAGCATTTATTCTGGTTTCTTTGAGGAATTCTATAATTTCAGGCCTTACACTTAAGCTTTTAATCAATTTAGTATTTTTTATATTGTAAAAGACGCCTAATTTAATTCTTTTGCATATGGATACCTAATTTTATCAAAAAGCTTATCCTTTCTCCAATACATGTCAAAATCTTTGTCAAAGAAGGGTTGATTATAGATGGATGGGTTTGT
The DNA here is from genome assembly GCA_007922755.1 of Pedetes capensis. NCBI lineage: Eukaryota > Metazoa > Chordata > Mammalia > Rodentia > Pedetidae > Pedetes > Pedetes capensis. The sequence continues at coordinate 10,304 of VMDO01029798.1, read as the reverse complement.
TTCCAGGCTCCCTATTGTGTTTCATTGGCCTTTGTGTTTGTTTTTATGTTAATATCATGATGTTTTGATTATTATAGCTTTATGGCATATTTTGAATAAATATGCTCTTTTTTCTTTTTGTTCAAGATTGTTTTGGCTATTCCTGTGGAAGGGGGAGGGTGTGTAATTCTAGACAAATTTTAGGATTATATTTTCTAGCATTGTAAAGAACATCATTGCTATTTTGGTAGATATATGTTAAATTTATAGATTTCTTTGGGTAGTATTAGCAATCTAACATTGTTGATTCTTCTAATCCATGAACATGAGGTGTCTATATTTTTGTGTCTTCTTCAATTTTGTCAATTTTTAATAATTTTAACTGTAGAGATCTTTCATCTCTTTCATTAAGTTTATTCCTAGGTGAGGGGCCTTTAGGAGGGTAGCTTTCTGCGTTCTTTTTCAGATAATTTTTTGTTCTATGAGGCCAGTGGTATCCTGATACCAAAAACAGACAAGGGCACAACAATAAAAGGAAAATAATTGGCCAATATTCTCAAAGAAAATAGATGCAAAAATTCTCAATGAAAAGCCAATAAACTGAATCCAAAAGCATATTAAAAAGACTGTTCACCATGATAAAGTAGGATTCATCCAGGAATGCAAGAATGGATGTACATTTTGTGTGCACAAATTGATAAATGTGATATACATATCAGTAGAATGAAGGGCAAAAACCATAAGAGCATTTCAATAAATGTGAAAAAGACATTTGATAAAATTCAACATCTCCTCCTGATAAAAACTCTGAAGAGCTGCAGTGCATACCTGTAATCCTAGTGACTTGGGAGATAGAGGCAGAAGGATTGCAAGTTTGAGGCCAGAGGCAACCTGCATAACTTATAACTTCAAAAGACTCTATATCAAGATAAAACCTAAAAAGGGGCTGGAAGGGGCATCTCAGTGATAGAGAACTTGTAAAGTACATGAGAGACCCTCGGTCTCCAATAAATAAGCACTCCAAACAAGTTATGTTAAAAGGAATATATCTCAACATAATAGGACATATATAATAATTCATAGGTGACATCATACCGAATGGTGAAAAACTCAAATCTTTTTAAGATAGAGAACAAGATAAGGGTGTTCACTTTCATTCAACATATTACTTTAAGTCCTAACCAGAGGAATCAGCCAAGATAAAGAAAGAAAGGGCATCCATAAAGGAAAGGAGAAAGTCAAATTTTCAGTATTTATAGGTGACATGATTTTATGTCTCGAAAACCCCAAAGACTCCAGCAAAAACTAGGAGAACTAATAAATGAATTAAGCAAAGTTGTAGAATACAAAATCAACTTGCAAAAATCAGTAGCATTGCTATACACCAATAGTGAATTATGTGTATATAGACTTTATACACTTCCTGCTTATGTCAAATAAATGGTAAATTTTGATGAATATATAGTTTAACTTAACTTTTTATTATGGCAACATTCTTAGTACTTCTACTGATATATACAAATAATGTTGTTGTTGTTGTTAGGTGCCATCGAGTTGGTATCCAACTCATAGCGACCCTCATAGGGTTTTGAATGTCTGACTGTTTTGGGATTGCCTAGGGAGTGGATTGCCAGGCCCTTCTCCCATTTTTGCGGTGCTGGGAATTGAACTCGGGACCTCAGAGACTGCAGCGCAGCGCTCTACCAACTGAGCTAAACCCCAGCCAGCAATGGTCTCTTCTAAGACAATGGTCTTAGAAAAATTTTGTAATATTTTTAATTTTTAAGGAGTACATATTCCTATGCTTCTTTGATAGAAAAGTATTGATAAAATTCACATTCTTCTGTTGCTGGGACATACATCCAAAAAATCTTGATGTACAGCCTTCTTCAGTCCTTCAAGTGAGTGCCTTTAAGAGTGGTCTTTAGATAGAATGGGACAATAAAACCATCTGGCTTGGACCATTCACTTCTTTCTAGATGTCAGGAGATCTTTTTATGTGTTTAAATGCTTTTGGCTTTTATCCTGCAGCATAATTTTCTGGATTGGTTTTGGTTTTGGGACTCTGTCTTTAGAGTCAAAATAAAGTGGATATTTCAAATACCCTAGTGAATAGCTGTTAGGCGTATTGCTGTTTGGAGTTGTTAATAGACATGTAAACAGACACATTTCCTGTAATATCCATGTCTTTCTCAGAAAGCCTGTTCCCAACAGTCACTGCTGAGTGTGCACTAGCCATGTGACACTCACTGACAATTAGTGATAGCTTGATATCAGTGTACTAAGTTTGGCCAACTATATTATGTCTCCTGGAAATTTGGAGATATGAAGGCAGGAACTCGGTTTTATCAGCATTTAAATTTATAAAGGATATTAAACCAGAAATAAGAGTGACAGTCATTGATTCCTGTGTAAGTGGGTAGATAAATTAGACAACACAGGGTGAAAACAATAGAGACACAATGATATTAGCAGAGATAGGACCTTGTGGCATGATAGTCAGAGACCAGGCAAAATGTGTGACACACACACACACACACACACACACATATATATATATATACACACATATATATATATATATATATATATATATATATATATATATATATTTGCAGTTCTGGGCATTGAACCTAGGGCCTTGCACATGGTAGACAAGTACTCTACCATTGAACTATATCCCCAGTCTAGTTCTATTCTTTGTGTTAATGTAATTCAAGTGTAATACAACGCTCACTTGTTGTTGTTGTTGTTGTTGTTGTTGTTACTTGCCATGGAGTCGGGTCCAACTCATAGCAAACTCCATGTGCAACAGAACAAAACATCCACCATCACTGTGGCATCCCAAGCACTCTATCAGAGTTTCTCTGCTATTTGTAGAGTTTTCAAGGGCTGATTATTTTTGGATTGCTTTCGTAATGGGTTGTCATGTCCTTCTTCTATTTTTGTGGTGGTGGGGATCAAATCCAGGGCCTCAGAGAAAACAGAGTGGCACTTTATCAACTGAGCTAAACCACCTATAATCTATGTGTATCTAACCCAGAAAAACTTGTACCATATCTGTTTCATGTTTTTGCTGTGAATTTAGGTTTTATGGATTCTATCTCTGTATTTGCCTACAGCCATACATCCCTGGTGTCTTATTTCATCAGATCTTGGAAGCTAAGTAGGGCTTGGTTAGAACTTGGGTGGTAGACCACCTGGGAATATTGGCTGCTATATGCTTGGGAGAAAGACCTGGCAACCCACTCTCTAAAAAAAATAAAATCAGCCATTGAAAACCCTATGAATAGCAGAGAAGAACTGACAGTAGTGTCAGTCATGGCACAGTGTTGGGTAGTGTTTCATCTGTTGTACATAGGGTCTCTATGAGTCAGACATGACTCCACAGCGCCTAACAACAACAATCTCTGTATTTACCAAGTTACCAAAACTCATTGACGGTCATTATTAAATCTACAAAGAAAAACTTTTTGCTGAATGATATTGAAACATTGCTTTCATAATTTTAAATTTGTAGTGTTTTATTAAATTCACTACTTGATTCGAGCTGAGCTGGAGTGTAGCTCAGTTAGTAGAGTGCTGAGCTACATTAAGGACCCAGGTTTGATCCCCATCCCCATTAAAAACAAGAAAAGGACATAGCAATCCATGTTAGAATCCTAGCATTGAGACAGGTGTGAGTAAGTCAATAACAAGCCTCTTCACTCTCTTTTCCCTCATTGGGATTTCTGGCCGGGCTTCCCATTAGTTTAGGTGATGTAGTCTGCAAAGGTAGCCTTTCCAGCATACATAGAATGGAATGGAGAATGGATCTGGGTCAGGGAAGAATAAAAGATAGCGCATGGAGAATAATTACTGTTAGGAGATGCCTATTTAGTTACCATCGACTTCCAATGGAGTGTCCTATTGTATTCAGAAATACTATTCCCTTTTAGATTTGCCTCTGTCAGAGAATATATTTTTTTCCAGACTTATTATATCGAATATCAATCTCTTTCTGTATTATATCCCACTCTAGTATGTCACAAGTTCTTTCCTATGGTACTCATAATGTCCAGGAAAATCAAGAGATAGAGCTACAAAGTGTTTAAGTGTCTTTAAGAATTCTGACAATGAAGGTGATTGTATATGGTTGTAGCATGTAAGAGCTACTAGAGAGATTGTTGCTAACGCATCTGAGTCTGAGCCAAGATAACCTGTTAGAGTAGAGAAGTGAAAGAATGAAGGTGAACATTATTTGGAAGCAAAACTAATTTATAATGTGGTCTGGCAGGAAAAAAGTGGAATGTTTTGGAACACCTACATGAATGATAATCACAGCCCCAACTATTTCTTCTCACTCAATTTGGTTACAACACTTTAGACATCACATTTTATTTTGAATGTGTGAGTTACAATAAATGGCAGACATTTGGTGGAATTGTAGAAAGGAAAATTGTGCAATTAAAGAAAGTAAAAAGCCTTACTAATCAAATGTATACCTCCCCAGTAAAAACAAATTGAAATAGATCAATTGGCTCCACTCTCTAGGTAGAAAGTTAAATCAAGGACTCTCCACCTCAAGAATTATAAAAAGTATAATGTATTTAAGAAGTATTAAATGGTACAATAGAGACTGTAGGGAAAATATAGGTTGGGAATGAGAACAATGACTAGAAGTGAGCACTCCAATGTTAGAAACATATATTTTCCATAATACGTAGGAAATTGGTGATGTAGTAGTTTCCCATCTGTGACAACTACAGCCAACCATCATCATCATGGCTTGATGACCTTCTTCTGACATGTTGTCAGAAGGTCAATAGTTTAATGCTAAATCACGATGCTTATGTGATTTACATCATCGTGCAGGCATCATGTCACCTCATATCAATCAGCATAAGAGTGAGTACAGTACAATAAGATATTTTCAGAGCTAGATTATATGCACATATCTTTTATTACAGTATATTATTATCATAATTTTTATTATTAGCTATTGTTCATCTCAAATTGTGGCTAATTTATGAATTAAACTTTAACATAGGTATGTATTTTTAGGTAATAAACATACTGTATATACGGTTTGATATTAGCTACGCTTTTTGGCATACATGAGGGGTCATGGAATTATGCTCTGTGGATAAGGAGAACTCCTCTGTATAAAGAAAATAGTGATATTTGGAAGCATAGAGGGGGTATTAATTGTCATTTCAAGCACAACTTGTTTAGTCATAAGTGTGTATCTCTTTCTACGGTGCATCCCTTAACTCCATGAAGGTGAAAATTCAAACTGGTGATCTGAAAACCAGGAAATAGGAACTTTTACTCTCCTTCTATTTCCCATAAGTAGAAAAAATTTAGCTGTGTTTTGCTAGAGGCAAGTTAGCTGAACTTGAATAACCTTTACATTGATTGCTATAGACATTCAAGTAAGGTTGTAAAGTTTTTTCTGTGGTGTTGCAGTTTTGCAAGGTGCAGGTTTTGGGTCATTGTGTCAGTCTACATTGCTTGCCTCAGACTCTCTCTCTTTGTGTAGCTTCTCTTAATAGAAAATGGTCTTTACTGGAATTAATTGTATTTCTCCTCACCATGCTAGCAGGAGGGCATGCAAACTGTGAGGCCAGTTATCAAGGATTGAGTCCTTGATTTAGCTCCCATAAGCCTTGGTTTTCCTTTCTGTTATATGGGATTTTTGATGCTTATAGTAATGTTTTGAGATTAAGGGAAATAATATATGTGAAGCATCTGACGCAGCTGGGATATATGAAATTTGGTAAGTAGAAGCCTCAGCATTTATTCTTCACCATCTTATTTCCTCAATTGTTGTTAGGTGCCGTGAGTTGGTATCTGACTCATTTCGACCCTCACAGGGTTTTTGATGGCTAATTGTTTTGGGATTGCCTTGGGAATGGATTTCCAGGCCCTTCTCCCATTTTTGTTGTGCTGGGAATTGAACTTTGGACCTCAGAGACTGCAGCACAGCTTTCTACCAACTGAGCTAAATCCCAGCCAATTTCTCAATTAGGGAATCTAAGTACCTTCCCTGCTGAATAGAGTTGTGGAACTTCCAGGAGAAGGGATATTGTCAGGACAGAGACCTGTCTCTGTTGCCAGAGTTCCTTAACATTTACCTAAAGTGGTTTCTCTACTTCTGTTTCTCAGAATAGACTGATTCAATACCCCCTGAAGGCTAACTTCTCCTTAATAAATGAAAAGTTTGAATCTGATGTCAGGTAACAATTTGCCTTAAAGCATTGTCTTAAGTGGATTTTTCTTGCTTGCTTAAAAGAAAGTCAGGAAAGATTTATTATAAATGTTCTCAGGAGATTTCCAAAATGCTTCACCTTAAAGAGATAGTCACAAAAGTTAGTGCTGAGGGCTGACTTGGTGATTTGAGAAATGATAACAAAACCAGTGTGTTTTGAATGAGCTTGAATATGCTTAACTTAAAACTTCACATCTGATTATGATAAAATACACATGTGAAGACATGGAAAGCAATTCGTTTTTTAAATAAAAAGAAACAATTACCAAAAAAAGAGATATATTAGAAACATGATAAGGAAGTCAAATTATATTTGGTAGCTTTATAGTTAAGACTTTAAGGTCAGTATCTCTCTAATAGATAATTGCATCAGTGTTTATTTTAATTACTTTCATACACTACATTTGGCTCAAATAGCAATTATGTATTTAATTCACTTAACATAAATTTTACTCTTTGACATTTTATATGTTTTTGAAAATAATCTTACTTTTTTGGGGGAGAATGGGAATAAAATTGAGGAGCATTAATTATTACGAATTTTCAGGTTTTTTTGTATATAGGCTCTGAGTGCTTTCTTGATTTTTAAAAGATGATAGAATCATGTCATTTGCAAGCTTGCTTCATCTTTCTTAAATTCTATCTACTGGTTAATATCCATTAAGATGAATTGCTATATGTACAAGGATTCTTCCTAAGATGACCTTCTCTTTGAAACATAATAATAGCCTGATGGATGAGCAAATAAATATTAGGAAATGTTAGTTCCTCTTTGGGGATGTGATCAGTTGTTCTTTTACTAGTTTTACAATTCCTTATATTCAGTTAGTACAGAATGACAAATTGGGAAATGTCCTACATTTGGCATCAACATTTCTAGTTTCTATTGCTGGTATTTCAATTTATTTAACACTGAATCTTATACAAAGCACTTAGATATTCTGAGCAGCGATGTCTTTATCTACAAAGTGGTAATTCCTGCTATAGTGAGTATGGTTGATTTGTCTCTCCACAGCACTCATTTCTATCTCCTTTTGCTTAGCCTTCTTGTCCTGGTGGTTGGAAAGCTAAAAAATTCATTCCCCAGCTTCCTTTTGTGCTAAGATTTGGAAGCAAATTAGACCCCTATAATTCAGAAGAATTTATTTAAGATGAGGAAGAGGGGACTACTATGGAAGCTATCTTCCTGCAGCTTTAGTTTTGGTTTTCCAGTGCAAAGGTGTGGGTTTTTCTCCAGCAAGGTTCTTGCATTAAGCTCTAGCTAGCAGCAAAGGTGGCAACAGCAGCAGCAGTGTCCTCATTGGTGAGGTCACAGCTATTGCAGAACACCATTGACTTAACAGATTCAGTGGCGGTTTCTTGTGTGTTACCTTCAAATTGTGTAGAATCAGCAGCCCTCCTGGATGTTCTGTTGTGTATTGTTTGTGGACTAGTCCAGGATGCCCAGCCTACAGCTGGCTCCTTCCAAACTTCTAACATATTATAAATGTATAATTTCTCATGTTTTTAACCCATTTTTCTCAAAACATCTGAAGCATTTCTATTTATACTTCATATTAAGTCTTGTTAGAATGACAGGGAATTAACCATGTATTGTAAGATGCTTTGTTGATAATTTCTATATGAAATAAAGAAACATTAATATATACATATGATTAATATATATTACATGATTGTTGTTAGGTACCCTCGAATTGTGTCCAACTCATAGCAACCCTCGTAGATTTTTCAATGACTGATTATTTCTGAATGGGCTGCAACATCCTCCTCCCATTTTTGCGGTGCTCAGGAATGAACTCAGGGCCTCAGAAAGTGCAGAGCAGCACTCTTCCAACTTAGCTAAAACCCATATATTATATATAATATAATATGTATTAATATACATGATTACCATACACATAAGATTTGCCATGTTACTTGACTAGTGAAAATTAACTGAGAATGTTGTATAAAATGCCATCTAAGGATGTAAGAGCCTGCAGCAGTAGCCCTGTGGCATCCAATCCAGTCAGATCTCGGAAGCTAAGCAGGGTCAGGCGTGGTTAGTACTTGGATGGGAGACTGCCTGGGAACACCAGGTGCTGTAGGCTTGGGAGAAGGACCAGGCAACCCACTCCCAAAAATCAATCCACCATTGAAAACCCTATGAACAGCAGAGAAGCACTGACAATAGTGTTTCGCCTGTTGTACATAGGTCGCGATGAATCGGATACCGACTCCATGGCACCTAACGACAACAAGGATGCAAGAGGGGTTGGGGTTTTGCTTAGTTAGTAAAGTGCTGCTCTGTGCTCTCTAAGGCCCTGTGTTTGATCCCTAGCACTGCAAAAATAGGAGAAGGACGTGGCAGCTTGCTCCTGAAACAATCTTGAAACAATCAGCCATTGAAAACCCAATGAATTGCAGAAAAGCACTGACATGGCATAGTGTTGGGTAGTGTTTCATTCTGTTGTACATAGGGTTGCTATGAGCTGGACCTGACTCAAAGGCACCTAGCAACAGTACCAACATGTCTGTAATAAAATGAAAGCGAATCACTCAGTTTGCTGTAGACTGTTGTTGCTGTTGTTGTTGGGATCAGATCTGATGGGATTAGATGCCACAGGGCTATGGCTGTCGGCCCTTGCTGTAGACTAGGTGAAAGATATCTCAGTTCTGAACTAAGAAAATAAGATACAAAGGGAGAAAATGGACAAGATTTTGCAATTAACTGGAACTTGTGGGTCAGGAATTGGAAATAGTTGCTGAAAAGGAAAGAAAGAGTTGACTCAAGGGAAAAACAATGCACCTAACAGTAACAAGGATGTAAGAAATAAGATCAACTCTTTGGAGATGGAAAGGTATAATCGTATAGCAAAGTTAACATTAAGTTTTTTGCTCTAGGCTGACAGTATGGTTTGGGCAGTGGTGGGGGGCACAGGAGGGTGGTCTGATCCTTCTCAAGGAGCAAGGGGGCTAGCTGTGCTGGAGCACTTGGTCCTAAGGGATTTCCTGGTTTCCATAATCTGTTCTTTTTTTTCTTTTTTTTTTTCCAGTACTTGGGGGCTGAACCCAGGGCCTCACATGTGCTTTGCAAGTGTTGTACCAGCGAGCTGCATTCCAATTCATTTTTATTTTTATTTTTAATTTGAAGACAGAGTCTCACTAAGTTACACAGGCTGCCTTTGGCCTCAAATTTGTGATCTTCCTGCCTCAGCCTCCCAAATCACTGGGATTAAAAGCCACTGAAGCTGGCTCATACCCTATTTTTGATACCAGATGCTTACACTAGAATTTTCTGTAGGAGTTGTAAATTCAAAGTTGCAAAGTTAGAGTAATGAGTTATTTCTTCCTTTCTCTTTTTTCTTATAAACAATGTCCCTTGGGAAACTTAAAGTTAAAGGGTGAAATTGTAAAGATTTGAGTCAATTCCTGGCATCACTGGTTATTCCAAGATGCAATGCTGGTACATTTCCTGCAAGAAATCAAATTATTCAATTAGAAAATATGATGATTTTTGAAATATAACAGGAAAATTTTACATGCTAAATCATCACTATGAGGTCTCAAGATTTCTGAATTATAATTAGCTTATCTTACTATTACTACTCATCTAATTTAGCTTCCTATAATATTTGTGGCTTGGGATTTGTGTTTAGTTTGATGAGTCAATCATAATTTATTCCTAATCAATGGGGAAAATAATATTTATAATCAATGGACTGCTCTGATAAAACATAATCAGTTTGAAACAAAAGATGTTCCTAGTACTATTATGAATTGATAAACACTTAGCAAAAAAAGCAAATGTTATTTTTACTTTGAGTGATGTATGCATATTTCATGCTACCATATGTAAAGAGGGTTTGATTGTAGCACATGGTGAGAATTAGAAATACCCAGTAACTCTGCTTAGCTGCCTAGTGGCTTTAAATGTGAGAGTACAGCAGGATTTTACTCTTCAGGTCCTTTCTATTTTGCTAAATGAAACACATAATTGTACAAATTCTGATGCAGCCTCTTTTTCCCCCCCAGAAAGATTCTTTCTTTCTTTCTTTCTTTCTTTCTTTTTTTTTTTTTTTTTTTTTTTTTTTTT
>VMDO01029797.1:0-22162 GCA_007922755.1 Pedetes capensis | reverse complement strand
GGAAGAGATTAACACTGTTTTTGTTGCAGCTCATTGGTAGTTTTTAATGGTTGTGATTACCATTGTGAGTCTGTTTTCCTATTTATAAATTAATGTAGGAGGTGTGTTTAAATGATGTCTGATTTCATTTTTAAACAATATTTCCAGGTAGGGAGAGTTATATTCCTGGCATCTGAATACTTTCGAATATGCTAACATACTGTGGTTTTGAAGCAGTTATCATTGGTGAAGTATGAAAAAAAAAAAAACCCAGACTACACTGAAGTATTTGTATGGAGGGAATAAGAAAATTCACCACAGAATTTATGTGCTGCATTAAGCTGACTCTTTTTTTAAAAACAAACAAACAAACAAACAAAACAAGACGTTATCCAAAACAAAGCAAAATGCCTTATCTAGTATGTCATCGCCTACAGCGGTAGCCCTGTGGCATCCGATCCCGTCAGATCTCGGAAGCTAAGCAGGGTCAGGCCTGGTTAGTACTTGGATGGGAGACCACCTGGGAACACCAGAAGCTGTAGGCTTGGGAGAAGGACCTGGCAACTCCCTCCCAAAAATCAATCTGCCATGGAAAACCCTATGAGCAGAGAAGCACTGACAATACTGTTTCCCCTGTTGTACAGAGGGTCGCTATGAGTCGGATACCGACTCGACAGCACCTAACAACAACAACATTCTGTATAACTACTTTTCACACAGATTTACTTGTTAACATGTCACTTTTGCTTTCTCTTGGTTTCTTTCAGGTTTCCTTATCACAAACAAATCTGAATTATTGTTTTCCCAAGTCTGATAGCAAGTTGGCAGACAACATGCCCTATTATGCCTGAATATTTCAGTGTGTATGTGCTTAGGAACATTGTGTTCTACTACATAATCACAATAAAATGATTACACTTAGAAATTTGACTAATCTAGATATTGGCTACTATTGTTGTTTTATATAAAGTTCACATTCAAATCTTGCCAGTTGTCCTAATAATGTCTTTTATATCATTTTTTTCGTGGATCCAATCCAGGATCATGTATTATATTTACTTGCCATGTCTATTTACAGTCCTTTAATCTGGAACAGTTCCATGGTAAATTTTGAAGGTTAGAAAAATGGTGAACACAAGGTAAAAGACATTCAATTTCAATCCAATGTGGATAGAATAAAAAAACCATTTTTATAGATATTCATTTAAAAAAAAATTAAACCCTGTAGTAAAATAATGTCTTGCAAGGTATGGTGGCTCACACCTGTAAACCCAGCAACTTGGGAAGTGGATGCAGGAGAATGGCAGGTTTGAGGCAAGAGGCAGCATGTGTAACTTATTGAGACCCTGTCTCAAGATGAAAAATAAAAAATGGCCTTGGAGTGTAGCCCAGTGGTAGGGTAGAGCACTTGTAAAGTATGTGCAAGGCCCTGGGTCCAACTCCGAAGTACTGCAAACACAAACTTGCGCGCGCACACACACACACACACACACATTGTTGAATGCTGTTGAGTTGGATCCAATTTATATTGACCATATGTGCAACAGAACAAAACACTACCCAACACTGTGCCATGCACACATCTTTTATGTTGCAGTCCAATGTTGCAGTCACTATGTTGCTTCTTCTTATGAGTTGTGCTACATCAGGAAAAGGAAGCTTCACTCTATTCCAGTCATTAAAGTTGATTCTTCTTTGAGGAGGCAACTCTTCCTCAGTTGTTTCTTGACTGTCAGCCTAGGGAAGTCATTTTCAGCACTACATGACAGTGTTTCTCTTCTATTCATAGAGTTTTCAATGGCTAATTTTTTCAAGAGTGGGTTGCTGTGTCCTCCTCAGTTTGTCTTAATCTGGAAGCTCAGCTGAAATGTATCCACCATGGGTGGCCCTGCTGGTATCTGAAATACTGGCAGCATAGCTTTTAGCATCATAGCAACATGCAAGCCACCTAGCATCTTAATAGCTTAAGATCCTCTGCTTGCTGCATCAGTGTTTCTTGAAAATGAAGATGGCTGTGGAGCAAGTTCATCTGTTGGAGTATATTTAGAAGACTGACAAACCAGGCTTCTTTTAGACATAGATGACCTCTGGATCTTCTATTGTTTCAGTTTTTAAATGACACTCTATTGATTCCTTTTCCTCCCTTGCTAAGCCATGTCCTTTAGGTGATCTTGATATTGCTAACTCTATTTCTGCCAAGCACATTGCTTTATAGAACAATAACTCTAGAGGTTGGTGAGGAGTTTCTGTCGTCAAAAGAAAACTGTTGTTGGGCCTGTTTTGATTAGTAAAACATGCCTCTTTGTTGCTATATGTGTGAGAGTAAATACATGGCAAGGGATATTTGAACAGAAGGCTCATTTAGAAAGCTCATTGTATTTTTACACTCATCCAGTCTAATAGGAAAGGCAGTAACTAAAATATCTTCATTTCTGCTAAGGAAACCAAAGCAAGAGATGTTCAATGAATTGTCCAACTAGATAGGAGCAGTTGGACTACATATCAAGGCTTCTGACACCTATTTTTCTTTCTGTTACACAATTGTTCCTCCAATGTCTACTTTTTACTGAAAAATCTTAATGACTAAATGCATTTTGAAAAAAATATATAGAATCAGCATTAATATGTAGTACATCAAAATCTTACTGCCATTGTAAAATGTGTCAGTGATTGAAGACATAATGTATATTTTATGTATTCTTTGCTTAGTGTGATCTTTCATTTTATTGTACTAGAGGATCAGAAGGAGAGTTTTTCAAGTCTTCAAACCATTCTATAATAGGATCATCTTCTTAATTTTGAAATGTGTCTTGAATTTTAAGAATCAAATCTCCATCTAGAATTTCTTTCTGCCTCAAAGTAACATCATATTTGAAGGTTTTCTCACTAAATTTTTTTTTGGTTTGGTGTACAATTAAATTTCTTTCTATTTTTCTTTTTCTATGGATTTTTTCCCTCCAAGTTGGATTCTTGTAATTAATTGAACATCCTTTCTTTCTAATTTGACTAATGCCCATTAAGTTTGTTTTTGTTTGTCTTCTCCCATCAAGAGCTGTCTCATATTTCTTAAGTCAAGCTGTTAAACTGGTGGGTGGGATGGCTTTATTTCTTGTATTCCTTGGATAGGCATCTGGCAAATGCCATTAAATGAGAGATTAATTTTCTTAAAAAAATTTTTGTAAATGTAAAATTAAGAGCAGATTTTGGTACTAATGTGAGAGTATCTCAGAATCTCTCATAGATTAATTACTGATACTTTTTTATTAAAGTAATTCTAATTTCTCTCTTTGGATTTAATCTCACACCATTTTGCTTATTCTTACCCTTTATTTGTGTTGAGCTTACTCTGTGTTTCAATCCTCAAAGGACTCCAGAGTCTTGTTTGGTCCCTTTCTCAGAGGTCATTGCTGTCTAGTGTCACTTTTTACATATTTCCTAAAAGATCCTTTTTAGTTATCTTGCCCAAATTTTTATCAGTTATTTGTTAATATTGGTATCTTCTTTCAGAACTGATTTCTTAGCCAGTCCCCACTGTTATTAATATTTATTTCAGAAAACTATGAGTAAGGCCCTAATATAGCCATTAGACATTTTTTCTATATCTTCTGGCTTCTGTAATTCTCACTTATGTTCAAGTCATCAGGCCTTGTATTTTATGGAAAAAGTACAATCACAGATGTGTATTCCATCATTGGTAGTAAACATAATGCCACGTATAATGGAGATCCCTCATACTTGAGATAAAATCAGGGTCTCTTGCAGTAACTTTTAGATTTGAATTTCATCCTTTAGTTTCTTGAATTCTTGATAAGCATGGTAATTCATAACATTTTTAGGACCGTTTCAAAGAAGAAAATAAAAATATAATCATTATTAAAATAGAATTGAAGCTGGGCATGGTAATGCATGCCTGTAATCCCAGCAACTCCAGAGGCAGAGGCAGGAAGATCACAATTTTGAGACCAGAGGTAGTCTGCATAATTTAGTGAGACTCTGTCTCGAAAAATAAAAAGAAAATGGGCTGGGAGTGCAGCTTAGTGGTACAGCACTTGCAAAGCATGTAAGCATGAGGTCCTTGGTTCAACCCCCAGTACTGGAAAAAAGGAAAAAAGAAAAATAAGAAAATGGAATTGAACTCATTCTATCTTATAGAACCATTGACTAGATCTACAATTCTAAGCAAAATTATGAAATCTTGGTTATCTTATTTTTTGTACGTTTTGAAAAATATTTTTGTTTCATCACTATCAAGCTGTCTTACGATTAAGTCAAGTTTTCCTAGTTATAATTTTAAATACAAAAATAAAAAAGACTGATAGAATCATCTAGATTTTCTTATTCTTGATAAATTATCACTAGATTCTTTTATTCTCTTATCATGTAATATAAGAAATATTGACTTTATGTCATAATATTGAAGCTGTAAAAATTCAGGATAAGATTAAAGATTACTCAAAGATCTTATTTCCTCTTCTGAAAAAGGGTTTGATGTGTTTTCAGTTGTATTATGTAGGGCAGAATAGTTGTATACTCCAAGACAGTTGTATCATGTTAGGTGGAATTATGACCCTATTTTTGCTTTGTTTGGAAAACTTACCTTTATTTGGAAGTTAAATGTGGTTTAAGCATATGTGCCATGTTGAGAAGGGATTGGCTCAAGATGGTTAATCTTTTGTGTCACTTTGACTGGGCTATGAAATACCCAAAACACATTTGGTCATGTATTATTCTGTCTGTATCTGTGTGGATGTTTCTGGAAGAGATTAATATTTGGATGGTACACTGAGTAAAGTAGGTTTTTCTCCTTAATGTGAATGGGCCTCAGCCAATTCCTAGGAGGTCTGAATACAATAAAAGGCTGAAAAAAAATGTATGTTTCTCCCTTTGTTTGAGCTAACAGTCTTTATGTGCCTTGACACTTGGACTCAGAGTGGAACTATCCCACTCTTTTACCTGGGTCTGGATTTCTTGCCATCCTTGTTCACATGGGTCAATTGTCAATTCTTATATATCCAATCTATAATATATAGTGTATAATATATACCAGATGTAATAAAAATATAGTGAATATTTAAATTAAAAAATTTTATGGTAAAAGACACATTGCCATTAGCCCCCTTCAAAATACTCCCTGTGGCTTCAAACACACTTATCACATAATTTTTACCATGTTCTGAAGTAGTTCTGAAAGTTCTCTTTCATGAGCATTTTTAGTTTCATTCTTCATCATGACAAGATTCCATGTCACATATAACTTCAGGTTTGGCAATGTCTGTCAAATAACATATGGTGTGTCCTCATCCACTTTATTTACTGGATCTGATACCATGAGGCTTCTGGGTTTTCCTCAAAGTCAAAATGACAATGAAAGGTAAATATTTTGAATCACTTCAGGACATCAAGGTAATCATGACACCACAACCTAAAATACTTATGAAAGACACTTCCAGAACCCTTTCAGAAAGTGACAAGAGAATGAGATAAATATGTTTGAAGGTAGGGGGTATATTTTGAGTGGGATAAGTGGCAGTGTGTATTTTGTTGTTGTTAGGGGCCACCAAGTCGGTATCCGACTCATAGCGACCCTCATAGGGTTTTCAATAGCTGACTGTTTCGGGATTGCCTTGGGAGTGGATTGCCAGGCCCTTCTCCCATTTTTGCCGTGCTGGGAATTGAACTCGGGACCTTAGAGACTGCAGCACAGCACTTTACCAACTGAGCCAAATCCCAGCCCAATGTGTATTTTACTGTAATAATTTTTAAAAAATTTAAGCATTCACTGTATTTTTGATTATAATAGAATGTATGTATGATTCTGTTTATCTCAGAAACCCTAATATAGATCTGGCTAAATAGAGTTTTGCCTGCAGTCATACCACTGTGGCACCTGATCCCCTCAGATCTCTGAAGGTAAGCAAGGTCATACCTGGTTTGTACTTGGATGGGAAACCATCTGGGAATACCAGGTACTACAGGCTTGGGAGAAGCACCCAGCAACCCACTCCCCCTGCCAAAAAAAAAAAAAAAAAAAAAACAAAAACCAGCCATTGAAAACCTATAAATAGCAGAGAAGCACTAACAATACTGTTTCACCTGTTGTACATAGGGTCACTATGTGTAGGACACCAACTTGACTTCACCCAACAGCAACAACAACAACAAGAGTGCTACTGGAACACAGTTACATTTATGTATGCATTGTTCATGTCTACCTTTGCTTGAAAAGCAGAGTTATAACTAAGAATATGTGTTCCTTAAGTATAAAATATTTATGTGGCCCTTTAAGGAAATGTTTACTGATGCCATAGTTAATTTGAAGGGATAAAGTAATAGTGAAAGAATCAATTTTTTTGGTAGAATGTTGTATCATCCTTGAAAATGTATGAAAGAAATCTGGAGACATGCCATTTTTATAGTCTGCTTATAGCATTCATTGAACTCAATTGAGAATTCAGAATTTTTTATTTTCTTCTCTAATGGCATAGAGCAAAATTAACTGAGAAGATGTTTACAATGAGTGAATCATATGATAAATTCAGAGGCAGATAAGATATTCTGATAGTGTGAAGTGGATCATACAAGTTAAATCACAGACAATGAGACAGTGAATCCTCAGCGGGCAATACCTATAAATTTTGTTAAACTCTAGTGTCTATTAGTATTTCCAAGGACAAAAGAGAATATATTTGCACCCTATTAGTAATTAAATAGCCTGCAGCCATACCACTGTGGCCTCTGATCCCATCAGATAGCAGAAGCTAAGCAAGGTCAGGACTAGTTTGTACTTGGATGGGAGACCGCCTGGGAATACCAGGTGTTGTAGGCTTGGAGGAGGACACCCAGCACCCCCCCAAAAAAAACCAAAAAACAAAAAACAAAAAACCAATCAGCCATCTAAAGCCCCATGAACAACAAAGAAGCACTAACAAAACTCTTTTGCCTGTTGTACATAGGGTCACTATCATTCGGCACCAACTCAGTGGAACCTAACAACTCCACCAGTCATTAAATAGGAAGAATTCACAAGGCAAAATGCACAGCAAAGGACATATGCTATCCTGTTTTGCTAAAGGGAATTGTGACAGTATACTTCATCCTTTATGATGTTCATATGTCAAAATTTACTTGTTATGAAAAGCTTTTTGATGCTTAAAGTACATTAAAATTTAATGTATTTGCTAAATTTAGCATAAAAATCTGTATTGTTGTTGTTGTTAGGTGCTGTTGAGTCAGTATCCGACTCATAGTGACCCTCATAGGGTTTTCAATGGCTGATTGCTTTGGGATTGCCTTGAGAGTGGATTGCCAGGCCCTTCTCCCATTTTTGCCGTGCTGGGAATTGAACTCTGGACCTCAGAGACTGAAGCACAGCACTCTACCAATTGAGCTAAATCCCACCCCATAAATCTGTATAGTTCAGCTAAATCCATGACTCTGAAGTTAGAGCCTGGACCACATACTATATGTGTGGCCCTAGGCAATACTGGGAATAGCTCAGATTTAGTTTTATCATCTGGAAAATGAATCTTACAGTAGTGCTTTCCTTATAAGGCTATTGTGAATAAAATAAAATATAAGTTGCTTAAAAGAATGTTAAGCAGCAAGTATTCAGTAAACATTTTATTTCTTAAAAATTATACCGGAGAAATATTTATCTTCAAATTCAAGCAATAATAATTTTCAGTCTCCTATTCTTATATTTACTAAATACTGAGGTTTGTGTATGTATGTTTGGAATTAGAGATACAATAATAATTGGGTCCAGTCTCTTTTTTAAAGAACTATGTAGTGGATGTAGAAGAATCAAAATATAGTCAAGCAGTTAAGGATTATGAAAACTATAAAAACGTATGCATAGAATTCACTGACCACTTACAAAATAAAGTGGTCAGTTCTATGTGCAGAAAAAGGAAAATTTCATGGTGATAAGATCCTTCATTTGAGATTTGAAAATGTTTATCAGTAAATATAGGTGGGATGAGGGACATTTTAGATGGCGAGAAGTACATAATTAAGAATATGGTGTATGAAATAGCATGCCATGTTCTTTATCTGTAAGTTCATAAAGATAGAGCCTTTGCAACCTGGTTATGGGGTGGAGGAGAGGCTGGAAAAAAGAGCTTGTTGTCATTGAGAGATTGGTACAGATTTTATATTAGAAAGATCATTTGGAATTCATGTGGAGGATGAAATAGAATTATATGAAACTGCGTACAAAAGAATAACTCACAGACTGTTGTATAGATAAGAAATCACAAATTCATGAACCAACTTTTAATATAGAAGAAAGATAATTATAGTAAATAAAGTCAATTTGCTATAATTTGAGTCACAATAGCAAAAATCACACAGAATGACTGAGCAAATAAAATGAAGTAATTTAAACAAAATTGCTTTACAAGAAACAACACTGTAGTTTTCAGTTATTCATTTCCAGAATGTGTAATCAGTGTCTTAAAAGACACAATTAATATCTTTTCTTACAAAATGTAATTGTTGTCTGCTGTCACTTTAAAAGCTTAAGGCTCTAAATTATATTTGTTAACGCAATCTTTACATCTTTGTCTAGGGAGTGTTCTCATAGTCCTAGTACTTTTGGAGAACATATGCCACAGTGATAGATGTGCTCTCATAGAATGCAAGTTTCTTGTACACAGAAGTCTCCACCTTCTTTACCTGCAGTTTCACTCTCCATAGCTTCAGTTACCCTCAGTTAACCACAGTCTAAAAATATTAAGTGGAAAATTCCAGAAATAAATAATTCACAATTTTTAAACATTTATTATAGTATATTATTATAATTATTCTATTTATTAGTTCTTGTAACTAATCTTTTACTGTACCTAATTATATTATATTGTAATTTTTTTCCTTTTTTGTACTTTTGTTGTGCTTAATTTATAAATTAAACTTTATCACAGGTATGTACGTATAGAATTTTGGTAGCATTTGGGGTTTTGGGCATCCTCTGGGTGTCTTGCAACCTATCTCTTGTGGTAAAGGGTAAACTATGATACAACATCTGGTCAGATTGACCAAACACTAAAATTTTGCTATAAGATACAGCATGCAGACAGACAAACATAGAATTAGGTCAGATATAAACGAATACTTGAGATAGCAGAGTTGAAACAAATATTACCATGTTTTAGTTACTTTGCTAAAATGTAGGTTGCCTTATTTAAAACATTTTAAAGAGAGTAAAATTGGAGACAATATAGACTTGCATTGTGTGCATGTTGAATTGAGGCTCAATTTGTCTTCATATGCACAAATGACTGTGAATCAACAAATTAAGTGATAAGCATTCTTTTCGTAGATCCAGCTAAAGTCTTTGGTGGCCAGAGACTTATAAACCTTGACAAATGATTGCCCTATGTACACTCTAGGTATTTCATTCATTTATTTTTGAAGGAATCCAGCCATGCCTAGCATGAGTTTAAAAACATCCAGAGAAATCGTTCTCATATTCCACAGTTTGGGACCATTTATCCATTGACATTAGGTCTGCCACATCTGTTCATGCATTTAAATGAAAGTTAAAGATCTTCCCTTTTGAACAAGTTTTACTGTTTTCATAATTTATATGCACCACACTATTCTAAGAAGAGTTTGTTCGGAGCAATTTTCTCTGTTTTATCTGTCATTGATATTTTTATGCCTCTTATTTCACAGCCTTTAAGATGTGATGTGAATAAAAGCAGGTTTCTGAACAAAGATTGATTCTTTGGCAATAGTTATGCAATAAACCATATTTTTTGTATTAGAGTAAAAATACTATATATTTTGATTTAAATTAGAGAATGATACATATCTCAATTTATTAGTTTTTACAGGGAATAATATTCTCATCCAGGTTTTCAGGTTAAATTGGAAAATTAAAAAAAAATATTCTGAGAAATGTCTTATTCAATTGACTGAAAACATCTGTGTACAATGTTGTCATAGTATAAGTATTGGAACCACCATTTCCCTCACCTGCCCCATGCAGTTTGATTCTGTCTGGCTGAAAGGACTGTCTCCTATTGAGAGTCACTTGACTCATTCCCAATAATGTCTCCAGATCAGAATCTCTCAATTAAGTTTTCTCCCTGTCTTGATATTTAATAATCTATGTAACACCTTTTCAATCTATTAGGAGAAAGTAGAACGTTTGGAATAAAAGCTACTAACATTTCCTATATAAACAGGTTTGCTGGATTTATATTCACATTATCTCATTATAAAATGTGATGTGCCTCAAAGGAGTTAGATGTACTTATTAGTCCTTAATGGAGAAATGAACTTATGTCCATAAAATAATAATGTAAAAATGGCTTTTACATATTAGGGTAAAATGCAATGACAACAGACAAAACAATATTGTTAGTGCTTCTCTGCTATTCATAAGGTTTTCAATGGCAGATTGTCTTTTGGGAGTGGGTTTCCAGGTCCTTCTCCAAAGCCTACAGTATCTGGTGTTTGCAGGCAATCTCCCATCCAAGTACTAATCAGGCCCTACCTTGCTTAGCTTCCGAGATTCGATGGACTTGGACGCCACAGTGCTACAGCTGCAGGCAAATTATATTATTAGGTATATTTAATTCTGCTTTTTCAAGCCACTTCAGTGTCTTTGCTTCTCTTGCACCAATGATGTACTGCATTTATTGCTAATACTGTGTTCTTCTGTTCAACAGGCCAGGAAGATTTTTACTGAATCCTCAGTGTGGATTAACTCCCAATGTTCAAACTATATAGTATCTTCTATTGTCCCTTTTTTAACCCTCTCATCATTTTTTTCTTTAATATCCAGGTATGAAGGTATATGTTTACAAATTTATGACTGCCCATAAAATACAAAATAAACTCTTTTATTACTTATAGTTAAATTAAAAGTTTTGTATTCTTAGTTGGCATTTGATATTCTTGCATATTTATGAGGGTCAGTATAGATAATTCATGCATGTAACAATATGGAATGATCAAATCAGGGTAATTTGTATTTATGTCTCAAAATATTTATCATTTCTATTTGTTGGGAAACTTTGTACTGTTACAGTTATTTGTTCTCATATATTTCACTTTCACTTTGAACTGGCATTTGAACAGTTGATGTTCTGATTCACAATTAGCACCTCATCTTGTTCTGACTTTTGGTATTGAGCTTTTCCATTGTCTCTTTCCATAAATATATTTAATTTGGTTCCTGTAGATTACATCTGGTGAATTCCATGTGAATATTCACTGTTTATGTTGATGAAAAAATGTACATGCAATGAAAAGGTCATCAGTTTGAAAAATTCCATCTTGTGATTTCCTGCATTGTTTCTGTCACCAAGGTCATATTTTCCAACTACTGAGCCTTCTTTGTCTCATACTTTTGCATTCCAGTCACCAGTAATTATCTGTACATCCTAATTGCATGATCAGTCTATTTCAGATTGCAGGAGCTAGTAAAAACCTTCCCTATCTTTATTTGTGGCCTTAGTGGTGGGTGCATAAAGTTGAAAAGTAGTGATATTAAATGGCCTTCGTAGGTGTATAGATATTATTCTATCACCAACTACATTATACTTCAGGACAGATCATAAGATGTCTTTTTTGATGATGAATGCAACCCTATTTCTCTTTAATATGTCATTCCCAATATAGTAGACCATATGATTATCTGATTCAAAATGGCCCATTCAAGTACTTAGTATCTCACTGATTCCTAGAATGTCAATGTTTGTTCACTTTTTCCCTTTTAATGATTTCTAATTTTCCTAGATTCATACTATTTACACTCTATGTTTCAATTATTAATGAATGTTTACAGTTGTTCCTTCTCATTTTGAGTCATGCCACATCAGCAGATGGAAATCTCTGGGGCTTTACTCCATTTCCATTATTAAGGTATAGTCTACTTTTAGGATGCAACTCTTCCCCTGTTGTCTTTTTTGAGTGTCTTCCTGGAGATCTCAGTTTGGGCAGTATATCTGACATTGGGCTAGTGTTTAGCTCAGTTGGTAGAGTGCTGCTTCACACTTTCTGAGGACCTGGTTTCAATTTCCATTACTCCAAAAATGTGAAAGGTTGTGGCAGTCCACTCCTTAAACAATCTTGAAATAATCAGCCATTGAAAGCCTTTTATGGCTTGTTATGCATCTGACAGTACTCAATGACAACAATATCTGACAATGTTTCTCTGCTATTCATAGGGTTTTCAATGGACAGTTGTTTGGGGAGTGGGTTAACCGTGTCCTTCTCCCTAGTTTTTCTTAGTTTGGAATGTCTGCAGAAACCTGTCCACCATGGTGACGCTGCTGCTATCTGTAATATCAGTGGCATAGTTTTCAGCATCATAGCAACATGCACGCCCACACAGTATGGCAAACTAACAGACACATGGAGATAAGTTATTGTAAACTGAAGTTACTCCACTGAACTATAAAACAGTAGAATTAATTCCTCCTATCTGTTTCGCCCCCACACACACGTCTGTCAGTTTGCCGCACTGTGGGGGCTTGTGTGTTGCGATGAGGCTGAGAGCTCTGCCACTGTAACCTCGGACATGAGCAAGGTTACCCGTGGTGGACAGGTTTTCAGCTGAGCTTCCAGACTAAGACAGACTAGGGAGTAGGACCTGGCGAACCATGCCTGAAACAACTAGCCATTGAAAACCTATGGATAGCAAAGAAACACTGTCAGATCTAGTGCCCGAAAATGGGACCCCCAGGTTGGAAGACACTCAAAAGACTACTGGGAAAGAGTTGCCTCCTCAAAGTAGAGTCTACCATGATGACGGAAATGGAGTAAAGCCCCAGGGTGCTCAACTTGCTGATGTGCCATGACTCAAAATGAAGAGAAACAACTGAAAACATCCACTAATAATTGGAACATGGAATGTATGTAGTATGAATCTAGGAAAATTAGAAATTGTTAAAAGAGAAATGGAGCACATAAACATTGACATTCTAGGCATCAGAGAGCTAACATGGACCGGCATAGGCCATTTTGAGTCAGACAATCATATGGTCTACTATGCTGGGAATGATAAACTAAAGAGAAATGGGGTTGCATTCATCGTCAAAAAAGACATTTCAAGATCTGTCATGAAATACAATGTCGTCAGTGAAAGAACAATATCCATATGCCTACAAGGAAGGCCAGTTAATATGACTACTATTCAAATTTATGCATCCACCACTAAGGCCACAAATGAAGAAAGGGAAGACTTTTATCAACTTCTGCAATCTGAAGTAAATCAAACATGCAATCAAGACATACTAATAATCACTGGTGACTGGAATGCAAAGGTTGGAAACAAACAAGAAGGCCCAGTAGTTGGAAAATATGGTCTTGGTGACAGAAATGAAGCTGGAGATCGCATGATAGAATTTTGTCAGACCAATGACCTTTTCATTGCAAATACATTTTTTCAACATCATAAATGGAGACTATACACATGGACTGCACCAGATAGAACATACAGGAATCAAATTGACTACATATGTGCAAAGAGACGATGGAAAAGCTCTGTACAAAATGTCAAAACAAGACCAGGTGCTGACTGTGGATCAGACCATCGACTTCTCATATGGAAGTTCAAACTGAAGCTGAAGAAAATTAGAACAAGTATATGAGAGCAACGGTATGACCTTGAGTATATCCCACCTGAGTTCAGAGACCACCTCAAAAATAGGTTTAATGCATTAGACACAAATGACAGGAGACCAGAAGAGTTGTGGCATGACATAAAAGATATCATTCAAGAAGGAAGCAAAAAGTTCTTCAAAAGACAATCAAAAAAGAAAAGACCAAATTACATGTCAAAAGAGACACTGGACCTTTCCCTCGAAAGTTGAGCAGCTAAAGCAAAAGGAAGACAGGATGAAGTTAAGGAACTAAACAGAAGATTTCAGAAGGCAGCTCCAGACGACAAAAACAAATATTATAATGATGTGCAAGGAGCTGGAGGCAGAAAACCAAAAGGGAAGAACATGCTCTGTGTTTCTCAAGCTTAAGGAAGTGAAGAAAAAATTCAAGCCTCGGGTGGCAGTAGTGAAAGATTCTACAGGGAAAATATTAAATGATGCAGGAAACATCAAAAGAAGATGGGAAGAATACACAGAGTCATACGAGAAAGAATTAGTAGACGAACAACCATTCCAAGAGGTTGCATATGAAGAGGAACCAATGGTGTTGAAGGACAAAGTGGAAGCTGCCTTGAAAGAACTGGTGAAACATAAGGCTCCAGGAATTGATGGGATACCAATACAGATGTTTCAACAAACAGATGCGGTACTCGTGGTGTTAACATGTTTATGCCAACAGATTTGGAAAACAGCTATTTGGCCAACTGACTGGAAGAGATCCATATTTGTGCCTATTCCCAAAAAAAGGGGATCCAACTGAATGTGCAAACTATCGGACAATATCATTAATATCACACACCAGCAAAATTCTACTAAAGATCATTCAGAAGCCACTGCAGCAATATATATACAGGGAATTACCGGAAAATCAAGCAGGATTCAGAAGAGGGTGGGTAACCAGGGATTGCTGATGTCAGGTAGATATTAGTTGAAAGGAGAGAATATCAGAAAGATGTCTGTCTATGTTTTATTGACTATGCAAAAGTATTTGATTGTGTGGATCATAACAAATTATGGATAACACTTCGGAAAATGGGAATACCAGAACACCTAATTGTGCTCATGAGAAGTGTGTACGTGAACCAGGAGGCAGTTGTTCAAATAGAACAAGGAAGCACTGAGTGGTTTAAAATTGAGAAAGGTGTGCATCAGGGCTGTATACTTTCACCCATTCTCTTCAATTTGTACGCTGAGCAAATAATCCGAGAAGCTGGACTTTATGAGGAAGAATGTGGCATCAAGATTGGAGGAAGACTCATTATCAACCTGCGTTATGCAGATGACACAACTCTGCTTGCTGAAAGTGAAGAGGATTTAAAACATTTACTGACGAAGATCAAAGATCATAGCCTTCAATATGGGTTACGAATAAACATCAACAAAACAAAAATCCTTACAACTGGGTCAGCACGCAATTTCTCAATAAATGGAGAAAAGATTGAGGTTGTCCAAGATTTTGCTTTGCTTGGCTTTATAATCAACACCCGTGGAAGCAACAGTCAGGAAATCAAAAGACGCATTGCATTAGGAAAAGCTGTGGCAAAAGATCTCTTTAGAGTATTGAAAAGCAAAGATGTCACATTGAAGACGAAGGTGTGTCTGACTCATGCCATGGTATTTTCAGTCGCATCATATGGTTGTGAAAGCTGGACATTGAACAAGAGAGACAGAAAAAGAATTGATGCTATTGAATTGTGGTGCTGGAGACGTCTATTGAATATACCATGGACTGCCAAAAGAACCAACAGATCTGTCCTAGAAGAAGTGCAACCAGAGTGCTCCTTGGAAGCAAGAATGGCCAGACTGCGTCTTACATATTTCGGACATGTAGTCAGGAGAGATCAGTCCTTGGAGAAGGACATCATGTTTGGGAGAGTGGCAGGTCAAGGCAAAAGAGGAAAACCCTCCACCAGATGGATTGACACAGTGTCTGCAACAGTGGGCTTAAACATAAATAAGGTGGTTTGCCTGGCACAGAATAGGCAAGTGTTTTGATCTGCTGTACATAGGGTCACTCTGATTCGGACTTTACTCGATGATACCTAACAACAACAACAATCTGTTTTTTACCTGTTATCTAACCTCCTGCATTACATCCCCCTCTTCTTATCATGTAGTGTAGTGACCACTGTTTTTCTCTTTACTTCTATGGGAACCAACTTTTTTAAATTCCACAAATGAATGAGAACATCTGGTATTTTTCTTTCATTTGCAGCAACATGGAGAGAAATGGAGGACATCAATTAAGTGAAATTTACCAGGCACAGAAAGATGACTACCACCAGTAAGTAGTTTTAAATTCTTTATTTAGTTGTTGAAATCAAAATCTCGCTATACAAGATAAATTAACTTTTTCTTGTTGCAAATAATGCCTTTTATGTTTATATTGTTTTATTTTATTGAAATGAATTATTTGTGAATATTACTGGAATTCAGTGTGATATTTCAACACAACCATACAACATGAATTGATCAAATTAGGGAAGTTAATATTCCCTCACATCATTTCATATTTTTGGAAGCTTCAATTCCTCTCTTTTAGTTCTTCATAAAATATATAACAAAGGCATAAAATAATGATTTTTAATATGTGTCTTATTCTCTCTTATTTCTCTCTCACTATGATAAGGCCCCCTAATTCTAAAATGTGCATGGGGAGGGACTTCAAATGAGAAGCATTTTTGCTGTTTTTCTGTTTTTTGTTTGTTTGTTTGTTTACAGTACTGGGAAGTTGAACCCAGGGCCTCATATATGCTTTTTTCAAGCACTCTACACTAAGCTACCACCCCATCCCATTTTTTACTCTTTCATGTTTGAGACAAGGTCTCACTAAGTTACTCAGGATGCCTGTGGCCTGGAGCTTGCAATCCTCCTGTCTCAGCCTCCTGAGTTGCTGCCATTACTGGCATGCGCCACCACAGCTGGTGGAGCATTTGTTTTTTGATCTATTCTCTGTTCTCATTAATTTTAGCCATAAAAGGTTATTTTATCAGTGATATCACTGAGTTTTAGCTCAGTTGGTAAAGTACTTGCTCTGTGCTCTCTGAGGCACTGGGTTTGATCCCCAGCACCACAAAAATGGGAGAAGGCCTTGCAGCCCATTCCTGAAACAGTCTTAAAACAATCAGACATTACAAACCCTATAAACAATAGAGAAACACTGAAATAGTGCTTGGCATGGCACAATATTAGGGAGTGTTTTGTTCTGTTGTACATAGAGTCGCTATTAGTTGGACCCCACTCAAAGTCACTAAAAACAACACATGGTATCACCAGTCACTGCTCTGTTCATATCCATTTTTGACTTCTATTTTTAGAAAGTTTAATTTTGAAGTGTTATTCATAATTTTTTTATGATCCACACAGTCTAAACTTTCTCCATTATTTATCTGTAACTTCTGTCTCCAGCAGTAAAAACCAGGCTCTTACTACCCACCATAATTTACTTGTTGTGTTTCAATATAAACTTAGAGTGATTTCAGAATTTTTAACCTGTACCATTAGAAACAACTCTACTAGCTAGAGTAATGCTTGTTGTTTTTGTTAGGTGCCATTGAAACAGGCAAAACACTATCGTTGTGCTTCTCTGCTATACATAGAGTTTTCAAGGGATGATTGTCTTTTGGGAATGGGTTGCTGGGTCCTTCTCCCAAGCCTACCATATCTGGTGTTGCCAGGCTGTCTCCCATCCAAGTACTAACCACATCCGACCCTGCTTACCTTCCATGATCTGATGGGATGAGATGCCACAGTGGTATGGCTGCTGTGTAATGGTTATGTACTTTTTATTTTGCTTATAGTCCTAAAATTTAGTCATTGCCAAAATTCCTTCTATCAGCCCCTTCTTTATTCCACATCTCACAGTTAGATTATACTATACATTTTTAAAACCATTAGATTTGTTTTTTTCAATACTAGGGATTTGAACCAGAGCCTCCTGCATAAAGGCAACCACTTTACCATTGAGCTGCACCCTCACCCTCTTTTTATTTTTATTTTTTCAGAGAGAGTTTTTCTAAGTTGCACAGGCTGCGTCTAGCCTCAAATTTGTGATTATCCTACATCAGCCTTCCAAGTTGCTGGGATTATAGACATGGGCCGCGACACCTAACCTGTTAGTTTCTTTTTATGAAAGTCTGCATTCTAGTCTGTCTGGGAGAGAGATTGATATGTAGAAGCAACTTACTAAGCATTAATTGATCACACTTTGTTTGGGCTAAAAAATAGAGATACTATCTTTCTGGCATTGTGCTCAGTCAAAATAAATAAATAAATAAATACCCAGTATGAACGCTGGTAGGCCTCTTTGAGGCCCTTCTATTCGATTTTCTCCCTCTGGGAACCTGTCCTGAAAATTCTATCCAGTTCACCAATACAGAATTCAGATCTCTGCTTCTACAGCTCAGCAATACCATTGATTCACTTGAGGTCCATTTCCCTGTGATACGTAGAGAAAGTTCCCCTGTTCAGATCACTATTATGTCTATTATGTGCCAAACACACACTCCAAAAAAACAATCAGCCACAGGAAACCCTATGAGTATCAGAGAAACACTACAATAGTGTTTCATCTGTTGTATACAAGGTCACTATGAGTTGAACACCAACTTGGTGGCACCTAACAACAACAACAAATCAAGGATCATAACCTTGCTTTGTCTATTGTTCTGCTTCATATATTTTTCCTAAGTTTATACTTATTTATAGTGGAAGGACAAGTCAAGTAACAGGTTTTGTTGATGGTTAGAAACTGAGTTGCCACATAAAAACATTTTTATTATTATTTAATGCTGGAAGTTTTTGAATGGTTAAAAGTAAAGTTGAATCACTATTAATTTATGATGCTAAAACTTTTACAGCCATCAGTATTTCTTGGCACATTTATGACCCATTCTTGCAATATTATTGTACAATTGCAAAAGGTTTTAAAAACTCTGATTTATATTATATGTTTTATGTTCTAGTTGAAAATTTGTTCGTGATATGCTAAGCCAAACTTTTGGAATCCCAAGCAATGTTATATTTTGCAAGTGTATAATCCTGGAGAGAAAATGGTCAATGTTTATTGTGTGACAGTCTGAACAAGTTCACTGAGTATGTTTTTCAAGACTATTTCAGAACTTACACCAAGGAATCAGCTCTGTCTAAAAATATTTTGGCTTATACGCTTTTCTTGGATAAAAACTATCATCTCAAAATCTAGGTTAAGTGCAAAAAGGAACTCATAGCCAAAAGTATTACTGGGAAACAAAACATGCACAAGAGAACAAATAAAATATATGATCTGCTGACTCAATCCATTTCCTAGGCTTTGTATTCCATGGGTAGAGACCATGATTTCCTGTTCTCATTTTTTTGCATATGAAATGCCACCTGAAAGCCATGTTAACTCTTCCTGAGTCCTGGGATACACTGGAAGAATGCACTATTCTGTGTTATTTGTTTCAAACAGGAAAAAATGAGACTAGGAAATTAAAGTTAAACTAATATCTTTCATGCAAACTTCCATCTCTATATCATCCCAACTTAAGAGAATCTTGGTAAAAGAAGAGAGAAATCTAATGAGTCCATTAATAAAATTCTTAGAAAGAAGTAAAAGCTTATAAAATATTATATTTTTAAAATGTTAAAGCTTTATTCTAGCCAGATGCAGTAATGGTCACATTATAAAATGGACCCCCTTGGTGATATAGTGATGCACGTCCTCTTACCCATTTCAGTTTGTGTTCTGTGACTATTATTGAAAACAGAAATTTTCCTAATGACTACATTTCTGGAAAATGAGTTTTGTGTTGGCTTTCTTTTCTAAGTATTTCATAATGTCAGTTTTAATGAATAAACCATGATCATATCACACAATGAAAGGATATAAATTGGCTAATGTGGACATATTGCACATCTGGCCTAATTTACCATAGGTTCTGGTATAGAAGTAGTTTTACCTTTATAGATTCTGATATGTTTATATAGAGGTGAAAAAGTTGCCAGACTTAACAATGGAATGTTGGCAAAGTCTCTGTAAAAATTCATATTATTAGGATTTTGAGAAGATAAAGGTAAAATGCTCATCAGAATATTAGAACAAAATAGACATCATTTTTGTTCCTGTTACTACTCTACTTCAAATAATAACGAATGTTCAACATGCTGTCTATTGAGTACAATTTTATAAATTCCATAGGTTACTGCAGCTCTAACATTTTGAAGTAAAATGAAATTAATCATTAATAATTGTATATGACCTTATTTTAATGTGTGCATTATTACTTTGTGTCCTAGTTGTTGTTGTTGTTGTTGTTGTTAGTTACTGCTGGGGTGGTTCCAACTCATAGTGACCCTATGAACAACAGATGAAACACTACCTGACACTGTGCCATGCCTGGCACTATTTTCAGTGCTTTTCTGCTATTCATAGGGTTTTTGATGGCTGATTGTTTTTTGGGGAGTGGATTGCCAGGTCCTTCTCCCAAGCCTACAGCACCTGGTATTACCAGGCGGTCTTTCATCCAAGAACTAATCAGGCTCCACCCTGCTTAGCTTCCAAGGTCTGATGAGATCGGATGCCAGAATAGTGTAGCTGCAGGCTTACATACTAGTAATCAGAGATAATTAATGAAGCAAGAAAATTTATGAAAATAGACTGCCTAAGTTTATTAGAGATGTGAGAAGAAAATTAATTAAACAAAATAATTTCTACAAATTGACTATCCACTTTAAAATAAGAGAAGCGAAGAGCATTTTATAAATGTTGAACCTTTGTCATGATCATTACATATTCAAGGAAACCTACTACATTTTTTAGTTTACATGGACTTACACTAGAAGGTATTTACTTATCTTCACCAGGAAGTCAGAGCTTGGCAATCATGGGATTATGTGCAAGTACAGTGATAACATATGAGGTTCGGTATCTTTCTACCATCCTGACAATCCATTATTTGTATATGGCTTTCATCTTTGTGGAAGCCAAGAAAGGAGTGTTGTCTAGTGTTGGGGTAGCACTTCCATGCTATCTACTATCACTGTTATGACCAGTGCATGGTATTATAAGTTATTGAGCTTGATCCAGCTACAGCCAGAGATAAAAACTAAGATGACTTTTGATAAATTTCACATCAAGTAGAATAATTTATTTTATGGAGAAATTCATTTGTGGGGAGGGGATTTTTGGGGATGGTCCCACCTATTTAGGATGTATATAATCTGCACCCAACTGTCAAGGAAGGGAGATGAAAAACTATTCTGCATGAGAGCAAATTTTAAATTTTTTAGAACAGAGGTTCAGGGTGAAGTGCTGGAAAAGATGACCCTTTCGTTGAAATTTCAAAACTTGAGTAGTTAGAATAATCAAAAGGCCTATGAAACTTAATGTTTTGAAATTTACTAAGGAGCTGCATTTCATATCCTGTCTGATATCAAGGAAAAGTAGAAGCATGTGAAATGTAGGAGTTCTAGAAAAGCTACTGGAGAAGTCCAGCCTACAGAAACATAAGAAGTATAATTTCTTATATTAGAGAAATTTGGATTATCTCCAAGGTGTGAGGGAGTTCTAGCAAGTTTATTTAGAACTCTTAGGAAATGAAAGCCTGCACCTGTAGCCCTGTGGCATCTGATCCTGTCAGATCTCGGAAGCTAAGCAGGGTCGGGCCTGGTTAGTACCTGCATGGGAGACCGCCTGGGAACACCAGAAGCTGTAGGCTGGGAGAAGGACCTGGCAACCCCCTCCCAAAAATCAATCTGCCATTGAAAACCCTATGAACGGCAGAGAAGCACTGACAATAGTGTTTCCCCTGTTGTACAGAGGGTCGCTATGAATCAGATATGGACTCGACAGCACCTAAGAACAACAAGGAAATGAAAACAACCTGCAGAGGTACAAGCTACACACAGAAGACTTGTAAATAATTAGCAAGTGAGAATCTTTGCAGGAATTAATGCATATGTAATTATATATTATATAATTTAAAGTAAGTGTGTCTGTGTGTATGTGTGTGTGCATACAAATCAGTGCACATACTATCTTTGGTGCCGGAATTTTCTTTCATCATCTTTGTTGGCAGTTACAAAACAGATTTCTCCACAAGGGATATTCTCAGCTGTTTCTTTATTGCAGTGTTATCAGATGATTTAAACAGAAAGCAAACTTTTCATTAATTGCTTTAGTAAAACTTTTTTTGGCTTTACTTCCAAGTAAGACTATGAATTCTTACATAGGCACTATTTATAATAGCTGTGAAGTATGTAATGTATACTTATGTCATAATTTATTTAATCAATTTTTGTTCATGAATATTAGGTTTTATTCTAACTTTTAATAAGAAATTTTAGTGACATTACTTTTTGCATTAATGTGATTATTCTCCTTAGGAATATACTCCTAGAGTGAGATCACAGGATTAAAAAAAAAAAATGAAAAACCAAAAACCAAAACACAAAAATAACCTGAACTTTAAATTTGAAGAGAAATTACCAAAACAACTACCAGGAAAATCATAATAATTTACTTTACTACTAAAAAATTTTACTCACCATTATTAGAACCTTAGCAACAATTAGTATCTTTTGCT
>VMDO01029796.1:15000-22051 GCA_007922755.1 Pedetes capensis | reverse complement strand
ACTTCAATAGCTCATGAATTCACAACTGCAATTTTCTTCTTAAAAATGTATATACAGTACTCTAGGCAGATGGTTTAATATATCCAATATATTTAATAAAGTAATTACTTTAATGTGATCATTCAGGGGCTAATAAAAATGATGTTCTTGGAGATATTTTGCTTAACTTTATTACCTTTGATCGCTACATAATAAAATATGAATATCTAACAGCTTCTGAAAAGTTATGCAGATTTTTAGGTGTACTGAGTCTTAAAATGAATTGATACAATATATGAGTACACTCTTTTTTACTGTAAGTAGTATGAATTTAGGAAAATTACAAATCATCAAAAAGTAAAATGTAATGCATAAGTAATGACATTCTATGAATCAATGAGCTAAAATGGACTGGTATTGACCATTTTGAATCAGGTAATCATATGGTCTAGTATGCTGGGAATGACAACTTAAAGAGAAATGGGGTTTCATTCATCATCAAGAAAGACATCTCAAGATCTGTACTGAAGTACAATGCTGTCAGTAATACAATAATATCCATATACCTACAAAGAAGGTCTTTAATATTACTAATATTCAAATTTATGCTCCCATCACTAAGGCCACAAATGAAAGGTTAAAATTTTTATCAGTTTCTTCAATCTGAAATTGACTCAACATGCAATCAGGATAAAAAAATTGGTGACTGGAATGTAAAAGTTGGAAACAAAAAAGCTCAGTAGTTGCAAAATATGGCCTTTGTGACAGAAACAATACTGGAGATTGAATCATAAAAT
This sequence comes from Pedetes capensis, assembly GCA_007922755.1. Taxonomy (NCBI): domain Eukaryota; kingdom Metazoa; phylum Chordata; class Mammalia; order Rodentia; family Pedetidae; genus Pedetes; species Pedetes capensis. Next base: position 21,275 of record VMDO01029796.1, on the reverse strand, counting down.
TTTGTCAAACTAACGACCTTGTCATTGCAAATACATTTTTTCACCAACATAAACTGTCTACACATGTGAAATTCATCAAATGGAACATACAGGAACCAAATCAACAACATTTGTAGAAAGAGACGATGGAATGCCTCAATATAAAAGTCAGAACAGGACCAGGTGCTGACTGTGGATCAAACCATCAATGGCTCATATGCAGGTTCAAACTGAAACTGAAAGTAATTAGAACAAGTATATGAGAGCCAAGGTATGACCCTGAGTGTATTCCATCTAGTTCAGAGACCATCTCAAGAACAGATTTGATATCGTAGGCACTAGTGATCAAAGACCAGATGTATTGTGGCATGACATCATGAAGAAATAAAGTTTATTAAAAGATAAGAGAAAAAGAAAAGACCAAATTCCATGTCATAAGAGAACCTGCAACTTGTCCTTGATATCAAGCAGCTAAAGTAAAAAGTAGACATGATGAAGTTAAAGAAATAAACACGGGATTTCAAATGGCTGCTCGAGAAGACAAAAACAAATATTATAATGACATCTGCAAAGACCTAGAGATAGAAAACAAAGAGGGAAGAACATACTCTGTCATTCCCAAGCTTAAAGAATTTAAGAAAAGAATCCAAGCTTCAAGTGTCAATAATGAAGGATTCTATATGGAAAATCCCCCACACGTCTGTCAGTTTGCTGCACTGTGGGGGCTTGCGTGTTGCGATGAGGCTGAGAGCTCTGCCACTGTAACCTCGGACATGAGCAAGGTTACCCATGGTGGGCAGGTTTTCAGCTGAGCTTCCAGACTAAGACAGACTAGGGAGTAGGACCTGGTGAGCCACTCCCAAAACAACTAGACATTGAAAACCCATGGACAGCAAAGAAACACTGTCAGATATAGTGCCAGAAAATGAGGCCCCCAGGTTGGAAGGCACTCAAAAGACTACTGGGGAAGAGTTGCCTCCTCAAAGTAGAGTCTAGCGTGATGACGGAAATGGAGTAAAGCCCCAGGGTGCTCAACTTGCTGATGTGGCACGACTCAAAATGAGGAGAAACAACTGTAAACATCCATTAATAATTGGAACATGGAATGTATGTACTATGAATCTAGGCAAATTAGAAATTGTTAAAAGAGAAATTGAGCACATAAACATTGACATTCTAAGCATCAGTGAGCTAAAATGGACTGACATAGGCCATTTTGAGTCAGACAATCATATGGTCTACTATGCTGGGAATGATAAACTAAAGAGAAATGGGGTTGCATTCATCATCAAAAAAGACATTTCAAGATCTGTCGTGAAATACAATGTTGTCAGTGATAGAATAATATCCATACGCCTACAAGAAAGGACACTTAATATGACTATTATTCAAATTTATGCACCCACCACTAAGGCCACAAATGAAGAAAGGGAAGACTTTTATCAGCTTCTGCAACCTGATTTGAAATCTGCAATTTGATCTGAAATAGATCAAACATGCAATCAATATATACTGATAATCACTGGTGACTGGAATGCAAAGGTTGGAAACAAGAAGTGTCAGTAGTTGGAAAATATGGTCTTGGTGACAGAAATGAAGCTGGAGATCACATGATAGAATTTTGGCAGACCAATGACCTTTTCATTGCAAATACATTTTTTCAACATCATAAATGGAGACTATACATATGGAATTTACCAGATGGAACATACAGGAATAAAATTGACTACATATGTGGAAAGAGATGATGGAAAAGCTCTGTACAAAATGTGAAAACAAGACCAGGTGCTGACTGTAGATCAGACCATCAACTTCTCATATGCAAGTTCAAACTGAAGCTGAAGAAAATTAGAACAAGTATACAAGAGCCAGTTTATGACCTTGAGTATATCCCACCTGAGTTCAGAGACCACCTCAAAAATAGGTTTAATGCATTAGACACAAATGACAGGAGACCAGAAGAGTGTGGCATGACATAAAAGATATCATTCAAGAAGGAAGCAAAAAGTTCTTAAAAAGACAAGGAAAAGAGAAAAGACCAAATTACATATCAAAAGAGGCACTGGAACTTGCCCTCGAACGTCGAGCAGCTAAAGCAAAAGGAAGGCATGATGAAGTTAAGGAACTAAACAGAAGATTTCAGAAGGTAGTTCGAGAAGACCAAAACAAATATTATAATAACATGTGCAAGGAGCTGGAGGCAGAAAACCAAAAGGGAAGAACACTCTCTGTGTTTCTCAACATTAAGGAAGTGAAGAAAAAATTCAAGCCTCGAGTGGTAGTAGTGAAAGATTCTACAGGGAAAATATTAAATGATGCAGGAAACATCAAAAGAAGATAGGAAGAATACACAGAGTCATTATACAAAAAAGAATTGGTAGATGACCAACCATTCCAAGAGGCTGCATATGAAGAGAAACCTATGGTGTTGAAGGATGAAGTGGAAGCTGCCTTGAAAGAACTGGCAAAACACAAGGCTCCAGGAATTGATGGCATACCAATAGAGATGTTTCAACAAACAGATGCAGCACTGGAGGTGTTAACATGTTGATGTCAACAGATTTGGAAAACAGCTACTTGGCCAACTGACTGAAGAGATTCATATTTGCGACTATTTCCAAAAAAGGGGATCCAACTGAATATGCAAACTATTGGACAATATCATTAACATCGCACACCAGCAAAATTCTACTAAAGATCATTCAGAAGCGACTGCAGCAGTATATAGACAGGGAATTACCGGAAAATCAAATGGGATTCAGAAGAGGGCGGGAAACCAGGGACATCATTGCTGATGTCAGGTGGATATTAGCTGAAAGCAGAGAATTGATCAGAAAGATGTCTATCTATGTTTTATTGACTACGCAAAAGCATTTGATTGTGTGGATCATAACAAATTATGGATAACACTTCGGAAAATGGGAATACCAGAACACCTAATTGTGCTCATGAGAAATCTGTACATGAACCAGGAGGCAGTTGTTAGAATAGAACAAGGAAACAGTGAGTGGTTTAAAGTTGGGAAAGGTGTGCGTCAGGGCTGTATACTTTCTCCCTATCTCTTCAATTTATAAGCTGATCAAATAATCTGAGAAGCTGGACTTTATGAGGAAGAATGTGGCATCAAGATTGGAGGAAGACTCATTAACAACCTGCGTTATGCAGATGACACAACTCTGCTTGCTGAAAGTGAAGAGGATTTAAAACATTTACTGATGAAGATCAAAGATCATATCCTTCAATATGGGTTACGACTAAACATCAACAAAACAAAAATCCTTACGACTGGGTCAGCACGCAACTTCACAATAAATGGAGAAGGGATTGAGGTTGTCCAAGATTTTGCTTTGCTTGGCTCTATAATCAACACCCCTGGAAGCAGCAGTCAAGAAATCAAAAGACGCATTGCTCTAGGAAAAGCTGTAGCAAAAGATCTCTTTAGAGTATTGAAAAGCAAAGATGTCACATTGAAGACGAAGGTGCGTCTGACTCATGCCATGGTATTTTTAGTGGCATCATATGGTTGTGAAAGCTGGACTTTGAACAAGAGAGACAGAAACAGAATTGATGCTTGTGGTTCTGTTGTGGTTCTGGAGACGTCTATTGAATATACCATGGACTGCCAAAAGAACCAACAAATCTGTCTTAGAAGAAGTGCAACCAGAGTGCTCCTTGGAAGCAAGAATGACCAAATTGCATCTTACATATTTCAGACATGTAGTCAGGAGAGATCAATCCCTGGAGAAGTACATCATGTTTGGGAGAGTGCCAGGTCAATGCAAAAGAGGAAAACCCTCCACTAGATGGACTGACATAGTGTCTGCAACAATGCACTTAAACATAAATAAGATCTTTAGCCTGGCACAGAATCGGGAAGTGTTTCGATCTGCTGTACATAGGGTCGCTATGAGTCGGACTCGACTCGACAGCACCTAACAACAACAATAGGGAAAATATTAAGCAATGCAGGTAACATGAAAAGATGAAAATAATACACAGAATCCTTATACCAAAATATTGATGGATAATCAGACATTACAAGAGGTTGTATATTACTAGGAATCAATGATACTGAGTCTATAGCCATAGCACCCTGGCATCTGATCCTGCCTGATTTTGGAAGGCAGGGTTGGTCTGGTTAGTCCTTAAAAATGAAAATACCTGGCAATACCAGGTGCTGCAGGCTAAGGAGAAAGATCTAGCAATCCATTCCCAAAACAATCCACCACTGAAAACTGGCAATAGTGCCAGGCATGGCATAGTGTCACAGAATGTTTCCTTCTGTTGTACGTAGGGTCAGTGTGAGTCAGACCTGACTCCACAGCACCTAATTATTACAACAACAACAACAACAATGGCACTGAAGGGAGAAGTAGAGACTGCCTTGAAGGAATTGGTGAAATACAAAACTCCAGGAATTTATGGAATACCAATAGAGGTGTTTCAACATACATTCAAATTTGGAAATGCTCACTTTTTTATACCAAAAGAACTAGAAAACATCTACTTGGCCAACTGATTGGAAGAAACCATATTTGTGCCTTTACCCAAGAAAGGGGATCCAACCAAGTGTATAAATTATGGAACAGTATCATTAGTATCCCACATAAGTAAAATTTGCTGAAGATTATTCAAAAGTAATTGTACCAGTGTATTAACAGAGAATTTCCAGAAAATCAAGTCAAATTCAGGAGAGAGTGTGGAACTAGGAACATCATTGCTGATGTCAGGTGGCTATTAGCCAAAAGCAAAGAATACTGGATATCTGTTTTACTGACTATGCAAAAGCACTTGCCTGTGTATATCCTAAGAAGTTATGGATAACATTGCAAATTATACTCATGAAGAAGCTGTCCATGGACCAGGAGGCAGCCTTTCAAACAGATCAAGGAAACATTGTCTGCTTTAAAGTCTGGAAATCTGTGCGTCAGGGATGTATCCTTTCACCATACCACTTCAATCTCTGTGTTGAGCAACTAATTCGAGAAGCTGGAGTTTATGAACAATAATACGGCATCAGGACTGGAGGAAGACTCACCAACAACCTGCATTATACAGATGATGCAACTTTGTTGAATGTGAAGAAGTTTTCAAATATTTACTGCTAAAGATCAAAGCATACAACTTCAGTATGGATTGTACCTCAACAACAAGAAAACAAAAATCCTTACAAATGCTTTCTTGGTTCCACAATCAATACTCAATGGAAGCAGCAGTCAGTAAATCAAAAAACATTGCATAAGTAAAGGCTGTTGCAAAAGATCTCTTTAAAGTGTTGAAAAGTAAAGATGTCACGTTGAAGATAAAAGTGCACCTGACTCATGCTATGATCTTTTGAGTTGTGTCATATGCTTGTGAAGGCAGGATGTTGCATAAGTGGTACGGAAGAATTGATCCATTTGAATTATGGTGCTGGGGACTAATATTGAATATAGCATGTACTGCCAAAAGAACCAACAGATATATCCTAGAAGAATACAACCAGAGTGCTCCTTGGAAGCAAGGTTGACTAGACTGTGTCTCAAGTATTTTGAACATGTTGTTAGGAGAGACCAATTCCTGGAGAAAGACACCATGTTTAGGAGTCATTAAAGAAAAGGAAGACCCTCAACTAGATACATTGGCACAGTGGCTGCAACATTGGGCTTAAACATGAAAAAGATTGTGTGCCTGGCACAGAGTTGGGTAGTGTTTTGTTCTGTTGTACATAGGGTCACTATGAGTTGGACCCAATTCGATGGCTCCTAACAACATGTATGTATTGATCTATTTTATTTATTTATTTATTTATATTTATTTTATATACTTTATATATACTTTACAAATGCTCTACCACTATGCTGTCTACCCAGACCTATTTTATTTTTTATTTTGAGTCCGGTTCTTGCTATGTTACACCGGCTGCCTCTGTCCCCAAACACCCAATCCTCCTGCTACACCTCCGGAGTTGCTCAGCTTACAGACATATGCCATCTCACCCAGCTTACTCATTACTTTTAGACTCCAACTTGATTGGATTAAGATATACTCAGAAATATAGTAAAGCAATATTTCTGGATATGTCTGAAAGGGAGACTGGCACTTGAATCATTTGCCTGAGTAATAAAGATGAACCTTCACTCAATGTGCATGTTGTACCTTGATTTGGATAAGACTGATAGTGACTATACAGCAGAATGAAACAGTTCCCAACATTTTGCCATGCATAAAATCTTTTTGTGTTTGAACCCAATGTTGCAAGCACTGTTTCTTCTCTTTTAAGTTATTCCACATCATCAAAAGCACTTCCAGGGGCT
>VMDO01029796.1:0-10000 GCA_007922755.1 Pedetes capensis | reverse complement strand
AAACACAAGGCTTACAAATACACTAAGGAATGAGGTCATGGAAAATTCAAGTAATATTTGTTGATACTTATCTGGGGAGACATTCAGTAGCTTGCCCAATGACAAATAGCTGATAAATTGTAGTTTGCAATGTAACCTAAGTTTATCTTTCTCCAAGACCTTACTTCTTGTTTCATATTTCAGCATTATTCTTGTTGCCATAAATCCATCATGTATTCATAAAAAAATTTCCTAATTCAATTTTCTTGGTCCATAGTAAAAGCTTTCTTAATTCGTATCAGGTCAACTGAATGTGTCATCAAGTAATATTAATCTATACTAATATCAGAGACATAAAATACATTTTTCTAACCTATAAAAATAGAATGTGAAAATTTTCCTTGATTCAAGTCACAAGTATTTTAATAGTGCTAAATTTTTTTCACCTACTCTGGACATATATTTGAGAAAACTTACACTGTCATGTGAGCATTAGTATAGCTTTTACATAAGGATGAACTGGATAAGAATGGTTAACTATCTCATGGAAGCTTTCTCTATGATTTATGTGGTAAGACTTTGATTTTGGTTTAGAGCAGTCTAGACCAAGTATCTGAATTTTTTTCTTGGATTACTAAAGGAAATTGAGACTAAAGAAAATAAAATGAGAACTGGAGACTGCATTAATCAGAATCAGGTTAACTATAATGAAATATAGAAGAGAATTATCTTATTAGGAGAAAGGACTATTTAGCTCATACCTCTAGAGGCTTCAGTCAAACATCTGGTCACAGCTTCACATTGGGCCTCTGGAGAAGACAGTACAGCATTGCAAGAGTGTGTGTTGTGTCAAGCTACTGCCATCATGAGCCAGGAAACAGAGAGAAAACAAAAGACGTGGGTCCTTTAAAACAGTTTTTGTCTTTTAGTACTTGGAGGCTTCACCTGGGGCCTTGCACATACTTTGCATGTGCCCCACAGCTGGGCTGCACCTTCAGCCCTTTTTTTATTTGTTTTATGGTTAGACAGTGTCTCTAATTTACATAGGCTGCCTGTGACCTTCAACCTGTGATCCTTCTGCCTCCATCTCTCAAATCATTGTGATTACGGGCTTGAGACACTCACCAAACCCAGCTACCATAAAACCTTTCAAAGGCATATCCCCAACAAAGTAGGGACCTCCCCATAGACCCTACCTTCTAAAAGTCCAAAATACTTCCCAACAGCATCTCCCTAGGACAGAGATTTTAACATATAGACCTTTTAGGGACATTCATCCAAATGTAGCAGAGATAAAAATCAGAGAAAAAATTTAGTTTGATGTGTTAAGAATATTATGCTCTCTTTGGATTGAAATCAGGGTGCATCTCTTCATATGCAAAAAAGTCCTCTGAGAAATGTTATTCATCGACATCAAAAGAAAGAAAAAGTCCTTGTCTCAAAGAAGACAATTTTCATTAACGTCTACAACCCCCTTAGAGAATTACCCAGAGCTCTGTATCCTTTTTATCTTTCCTTTTTTACTCTTCTTTTATTTAAATCAAGTACCATCAGTTCCATGAATAAAGACAGAACATTTTTTCATTGAATTGCATGATTTTTAAAAATTCCATCTAACTGCAGATTGTACAACTTGCAAGGAAACATTATTGCACCATTGTATAAAGTAGTTTTAATGTGCAAGAACATTTTATAATGTCTAATAAAAGCTGAAAATTTAGCAATGTTTTACACTAACTTAAAATATAGTCTTCAGCACCATGAATACACACATTGTTTATCAGCTAGCATGAAAACATACATAGCATTACAACTGAATAAGAAAAAAATTTGTCTCTAGAAAGGAAAGGGATTAAATTTGTGAAAACCCTATGAACAGCAGAGAAGCACTGACAATAGTGTTTCGCCTGTTGTACGCAGGGTCGCTATGAGTCAGATACTGACTTGATGGCACCTAACAACAACAACATGTGTTTTGTGGTTCTTTATTTGTAGTTGCATAATCATTTAGTTCATTTGGTAGACTGCTGCTCTGCACTTTTTGAGGACCTGGGTTTGATCCCTAGCACTGCAAAAATGGAAGGACTCCTGAATCCACTCCCAAAGTGATCCTGAAACAATAAGTCATTGAAAACTCTTTGAGGGTCACTATGAGTTGGACCTGACTTTACAGCACATAACAGCAACAACAATCACTTCACATTTTGGGGTAGACAAATACGAATATGTATAATGAAAAGTCATATAAAAATTTGCAAAACACATGATATGTGACTGTGAGACACAAGGAGAAAAGTATAGATTTTGGAATTAGAAGACTTAAAAATTTAAGACTCAGTTTCATAATTTACCACTAATAAAACTGTACCCCATTACCAGCTATGATTTTAGGGTTAGTATTCTCCAAAATTCAAGGTTTGGAAACTTAATTACAGCTGAAATAATATTGGGAGGTGGAACCTAATGAAGTTATATAGGTTATAAGGACTCAGACCCTATAAATAGATTGTTGTTGTTATTGCCTTAATACCACAATAAAATGGGCTTTCCGAATGCCTTACACTCTTCTGCTCTGAAGTATGCAGCCTCAAATGTGCCACATTAGGATGAGACCAAGCCTTTACTAGACATTAAAACTTCCAGCACCCTGATCTTGAAATTTCCAGCCTCCAGATTTGTGAGAAATAAATTTCTGTTCATTATAAATTGCTGAGTCTCAGATATTTTGTTGTGGTAGAAGAAAATATTACTCAACACACTACTGAGCCATATCTTCCTTATTATTGGTGTGAGGATGAGATGAAATACATGAACATTCTATTACATCTCAAATAAATGTTTTATATAAAATTATTGAGTGTGAATGATATTTCTAGGGTCCAATTATATTTTCCTATTATGTTCTATAACCTATATGCTGATGTTATAATTTTTTGCAAATAGAAGGCTCATATTGATATTTATTATGTATACTGCTAAGTATTCTCTAGCCAGCAGGCAGAGTTAGTGGCTGGTGGTGTCCAGGAAGATTGTTAAACTGAGTGCTTAAATGAAAACGATTTTAGATGGATAGAATTGACAAATAATAAGGGAAGAGTAACATTTTCTTACATCCTTACTGGCAGGATAACAGAATGCTTATAAATTTTTATGAGTGATTGTCTCATAAGTCATTTATGAAATCTGAAGAAATAGTAATTTACTGCCTTCAGTGGATGTCATCAATATAGATATATGATAGGTAACTAAGTAATATGTAGATAGAGACGTAGATAGACACACAGATACATAGATTCTAGTGGGAGGCATTGCACAGCTTCCCAAAAGGAAGTCTAAAGAAATAATATGTTGTAGTAGAATACTATGTCAATAAGCCAGAAGAGAAGATCTCACTTCTCACTCTCATTCTCTGCTCACCATAGAACATGCCAAGCCAGCTCTAGTAAAGTAAGTGAAAAGTCTCATTTAAGGCAAACCAAACATCAATTTACAATCTCATCTACAGAGTAGGCATATAGATAAAAATAAAACACTGAACAGAATAAGTCTAAGAAGCACATCCTTTTATTCTATAATGCCAAAATATAATCTATGTTCTCTGAAAACACCCTTTCAAAAATATTGACTGAACTTAACTAAAGAATGTCCTAGAAAGAATAGAGAGGTAATTGTGGATGGCAGGTTAAATAAGCAAAATATAATTAAATTATGTTTTCATTAAGAAAATAAAATTATATTTCTCTAATTATTCCACTTTGCTGCTTCATATGACCTACTCCTCTTATTTGGTTATTTTAATCATAGAAGTAATGAGTGCATAGTGTTACCTACCAATTGCTTCCATTTATTCCCCAGGGTACATAGACAAACTATACTCCCAAATAATATAAAATTCAGAGTCTTCATGTTTCATGTTCAAGTCATAGAAACAGGAAAAAATTTAACTGCATTAATTTCTTTAAAGTGCTTTAAGCCACACTATGATTAGTTAGCAAAGACATTTATTGTGTAATGAAGGGGAAAATTATTTTTATTGACTCACAGGACGATATTTTTTCTAATTATAGCACTTTAGGTGTTTATAGTTATAGATTACATTGGTAAGGTAATTAGGTCCAGCAAGTATCTTAATTATGTCATGTTAAATTAATTTATCACCAGACAGGAATGTAATGAAGCAGAAATGCATCTTTTTAACTTGTGCACAAGTCATCAGAGGTTGCAATGACCTCTCAATATGATGTTATAAAATAACAAGTTCAGGCCGGGCATGGTGGCGCACGCCTGTAATCCCAGCAGCTCGGGAGGCGGAGGTGGGAGGATCGCAAGTTCAAGACCAGAGGCAGTCTGCGTAATTTAGCGAGACCCTATCTCAAAAAGTAAAAAAAAAAAAAAAAAAAAAAAAAAAAAATAACAAGTTCAAATTCAAAAGCAGAAAAGCCTTAGGACAAATCTCATTTTGTGAGAGACTTACATTTTTCTTTTGGGAAACATAAATCAAATGATGAATGGTGGAAATTACTAATTCCTACCCATCATCCAGTCATTTACTCTGATAAATTCTTTCTCAACACTAGGTTATTGTATTCAGGGAGACACTTGTCTGTGAATATATTCAGGTAAAATAATATAACCATTTTCTTCTCAATTTAGTTATTTCACTCACAAGTGAAATCTAGTTAGTGGCCCTAGAAGCCAAAACAAGACAGAGTAAGAACTCATTCAGTAGAGCTATGCCTAATATTTCCATAAATAAATGAAAATAAGACTCTAGCCTATAATCTTAACTTATCTCTGAATCCGTTAATTCTGTATATGAAATAAAAATCAGATTGACTTTACTTTTTCCTGGTTATAAAAGTGCACATATTCATCATATGTTTGAGCAAACATAGACTACATACCAAGATCCAGTTATTATAAGAATAATTAAATTCAACCAAAAATTAAACATGTAGACACTGGATTCAAAGTCAAATTTGCAAAAACATATATTATTCTGCTTCTTAATATCCCTCAACTTGGTTCTAGTCAGCTGGCCTGTATCCTTTAGCTGGATAGGAATCATGGGTAGGCAAAGAGGAGCTCTTCTAATATGGTACTTGGCATTATTGTAACCCTTAGTCCTTGACATTAGTGATCAGTAGAGGTGGCTGACAACTACAAAGAGTGGCACCCACTACCACTGTATTTTTTGTGCAGGCCTTGAGTTCTGAGACCTTTAGCTCTATTGTGACAATTTTGCAGCTCCTGTGTAGGCCTAGAGTTCTTGGAACCTTATTCCTAGGGGGACAAATGTTACAGCTCTTATGCAGTCTACCTAGGAAGTCAGAATTGCCCAGAACTTGGCAGTGGCAGTATTACAGATTCAAGGTCTAGGCATTAGGATTCCTCAGCCCTTCACATCAGCTAGTATTATAGATCCCAGGCCTATGTCTAAAACCATTGTCTCTTAAGGTCTGGCAGCCCCCTGGAACTGTTTCAGTGACTAAGGCCCGCAGCTTACCTTCTCTGGCTCTTTCCACATTTTTAATCCTTCTAAAGAAGAATAGAAAGCCTAAGTCTCAGCTCTCTCACTTTCTTTTTATCCCCACTGTTCGTCATTGTTTCTGCCATGGCTGATCTCTGGATATTTCCATCTGTCTCTTCTCACTATTGCTGTTATCACTGCTGCAACTGCTGCGGCTGTGGCATCCACAGCTCTGCCACTGTTGTCACTGTGGCTGTTGTGGTTGCTGTCACTACCTGTGTTGCTGCCACTGTCACTGTTTCCACTGCTGACGCTTTCTCCACTGCCACGCTGCTTGCTGCTTCTGATGCTAACACCACCCCCTCCACTGTTACCACTTCTTTCTTCATTTTGCCAGTTCAGCCCACTGTACTAACAATGGAGGCCAAAAGTTGACATGAACAGACCATTCTCAAGAAGTCTTTTATTGGGCCTAATGTTGCATCATTAGGGCATCTCTACAGGAGAGGGGCCTGTAGCCATAGCCCTGTGGCATCCCATCCCATCAGATCTCGGAGGCTAAACAGGGTCCGGCCTAGTTAGTACTTGGATGGGAGACCGCCTGGGAACTCCAGGTGCTGTAGCCTTGGGAGATGGACCAGGCAACCCACTCCCAAAAATCAATCTGCCATTGAAAACTCTATGAACAGTAGAGAAGCACTGACAATAGTGTTTTACCTGTTGTACTTAGGGTCGCTAAAAGTCGGATACTGACTCGATGGCACCTAACAACAACAACACAGGAGAGGGTCTCCTGGCCAGCTCACACAGTGAGCCAAATAGCCTTCTTACATACCCAGGAAAGGGGTGTTTGCACCAAACACAGTAAACGTTCAGGCAAATGAAGGATTATGTTCACACCAATCATGGTATTGTTCCTTTTATACCAGTAACAATAGTCTATTTTCTAGGCCACCAAAGGAAGAGCACCCCCTCTGGACTAGATGGAAACAGTTGCAGGGAAAGTCTGGCACAAACTGTTTGAAAGAGATAAGGCTAGGGCTGCACCTTCAGGAGCCAGAGTTGTAAATTGGCAGCTCACAGCTTTGATTGTCTGAGAGCTTCCTCAAGCCTTCTGTTGAGTGGTCAAAATAGCAGGTACTGTCATAAGGGTAGTCTGGCTGGCGGCTTGGCTAACGAGTCTTTGCTCAAGGCAGCCAGAGCACCAGGGAAGAGTCTTAACAGCTATCAAATAAAGAATCAAATCACCCCAGCTCCTAACAACATTGCTTATTCACAGGAAAATAAACATCTGAAGGCGTGCTTAAAATAAGAACTTATCATTAACAATAAGAATTATTTTAACAACATTTAACAGTGTTTAACAATTTTTAACATCTACTCAGTGCCAAGAAGGAGGTAGGTCCCCTAAATTTGTCTGAAACTGACTTATATGTTTTTCTTCTTATTTTAGTGGGTATATGAAATAATGAGTCTTTTCATTTAATATGTAATAGGTAGGTTGATTACAATTGTATTTTCCTTCCATGTGCATGCATTTCTTTAAGAAATTCAAATCTTAAACCAATGAAAGGAAAACAGTACATCAATATAATTGTATTTGCTGTCTTCCATGTAACCCTTCATAAACCTTTTGTTCAAATACAATAATTGTACTAACCTGAATGTGCCTGTGTAAAGATCAGTAACACAGGAAATCTACCCACTAAATGATGCTAACCAAAGCAGTAGTCTACATTGTCAGATATCTTGTTAATTTACAAGATTGTTGAATATCTAGTAAAATCAAAAGGAAAACATGGAGGAAAGTTGCTAATTAGAATTACAAAATGCATACTTGAAAAGGCCACATAAGGTGAATATTCTCATATTTATTAATATGTTTGGAGAGATCATTAAAAAAGGGACTTGTCCTCAATACTAAGATCAATTAGAGATGGACTGGTACAAGATTGAAATTTATTATAGCATGAGATATTTCTCTCTTTCTTTGCTAGTATTTCCTTGAGGATTTATCTTGGTCCCTCATCAATACTATGAACCAAAAAAGACAGAATTATGGCTTGAAGTTACCATAAAAACATGCAATTAACAATATTCATGAAATTATGAATCTGTATATGTCACTTACATTAATATGATCTTATAATTTTTGTTTCTTGATTTGCTTAGCAACTCTTAGAAATCAAAGGAATTGTATTCTAAGTCTAGAAACAAGGAAATTATAGGAACAATTGAATGACACATCTGTACTCAAGAAATCATTGCAGGTAGAATTTCAATAAAAGTTCATTTGTTTCACTTCTATATCAATGGACTTCCTTACAAAGAATACACACATGCTAATAAGACCAAATAAAAAATGCTACTTCCATAGCTTTTTAAATGGCTATTTCTCTCCAAGATATTGATGAAAAACAAAACTGGATTCCAAAATCAGAAATCCAAATCTAAGAAAATTTCTAATTCTGATTATTCCTATTGCTATTGGTCGTGGTCTGAACATCTTTTTGTTTTCCTCCTTTTTTATTTACCTCATTTTTATTAATAAGCTATGAAAGCACAACACACAAAAAAATCTTATGGTATTATGTTGTCTTAAGCGCAGATAAAGTGATCATTTCACTGCTGATAAACCTTTGAATATGGAACTAACAATCAATATTTTTCTTTCTTTTCTTATTTCTGGTTTCTCACACTTACCTTGTTTTCTTATTAGCAAGGCTCAATTGCTATTCAACTACCACCTGCACACATAGTAAATAAACAAATATGCACTATCAGTGGCACATGCCTGTAATCCCATCTACTAGGGAGATAGAGGCAGAAGAATCACAAGTTCAATGCCAGGTGGAGCTTGTGTAACTTAGTGAGACCCTGTCTCAACATAAAAGTAAAATATGATCTGGTGGTGCAGCTCAGTGGGAGAGTGCTTGTAAAGCATGTGTAAGGCCTTGGGTTCAACCCTCCAGTACCACAATGAATAAATTACTTATTTAATTATTTAATTTTAAAATATAAATAAATAAATAAGTGTGACTTAGATAATTGCTGTTAAGTTCTTCACTCCATTGTGTATTTAACCATAGTCCTATCCACAGCCATTTGTCAATCTTAGAGTCAAGGCAGGGAAGACCAATAGAGATAAAAGCCATGCTTCAAATTTCTGAAAGAATCGTAGTAACATCAGTACTAATGACAAATTTCAATTAAATATTTACATTTCTGATATATACATTTGTATATGAATATATGTATATTTACGTGTATGTGTATATGTATGTATATATGTATATGTATATGTGTATGTGTATGTATGTGTATGTGTATATGTATATGTATATGTATTTACATTTCTGATATATACATTTGTATATGAATATATGTATATTTCCATATATATACATATACATTGAAATATACATATATTCATACACATATATCTAATATATATGTGTATGTGTATATGTATGTATATATGTATATGTATGTGTATGTATGTGTATGTGTATATATATATATATATCAGAAATGATGCTAGGTTGCTGGGCACTGTGGCACATGTCTTTAATTCTAAAAACTTGGGAGGCTGAGGCAGGAGGATCATAGGTTAGAGGCTACAGGAGCCCTGTACAACTTAGTAAGGCCTTGTTTCAAAATAAAAAATAAAAAGTGGTTGGTGATGTAGTTCAATATCTCACATGCACAAGGCCCTAGGGTCAATGCCCAGTATCAAAAGGGAAAAAATGTAATAATGCAAGTTAATTTTAATATTTCATTATAATTCTCACAGTTCTGCTGTATCTAGTTTACAGTTAATGTTTTACTTACTATTCTTCAGGCTACTATGAAAATGCAAAAGCATTTGCAAACACTGAATTGAGATATGAACTCTCAGTACAAGAACCAGAAGAAGGCTGGGGTTTTTGTTCTATACAGATTGATCTCAATGGAAGGTCCAATTAGGATAATGAGAAATTAGCAGTTTTCCACAGTTTTTGAAGCAGAATTCTCTGTTATTGTTATTCTAATACCTTCAGTTCCACAAAGTTCCAAATTTCATATATACAAACATCTTATTAGAAAGTCTATTTATGATAAACTTTTTAAAGGATAAAAATTTATAATAGCAGTATATACCGGTATGTAGTAGAGTTAAAGTGAGCTCTAACTCAAAGGTACTATTTTCTTCTGACTCAATATCTTTAATACATTTGAGAGATATATACGTTTTGAAAGGTAGATAATTATTTGGAAATAATAGAGGACACAGAAGTGGTTATATATAACATTTTATTTTCTTTCATGTTTCAGATGTAACATTAGAATTTCAAAGATCAGACTTTTGGATTTTCTGGAAAATGTTACTGTCATAAATTAAGGATGCCTTATAAGCACACACATGAAGTCAAAATCTTATTTTAAAAATTAGAAAAAGCTTTTCCCTGGCTGCTCAAGTTATACATCTTTTCTTAGTAAGTGTAAATGAAGTTCTTATAAGGCAATAGCAATTGCCAAAGAAAGAGCAGAAGAAAATTAAATCCTGAGACA
>VMDO01029795.1:0-22150 GCA_007922755.1 Pedetes capensis | reverse complement strand
AGCAGGAAGAAATGAATGGGTAAGTAAGACTGTTCATTGCAGCGTTATTCACGGTGGAAAACTACACGGTCGTGACAATGGGGAACTCGCCAGCGGTCAGAGGATATCATGGCCGCACAGCTACCGACATTGACAAGGACTCCACTGGCGGTTTCCACCTGGTTACATCGGAGAATCACTCGGCGAGCTTTAAACCGAATCCCAAACTCAGACTTCATCAGAATGAAGGGGGACAGACACTGGTCATTTTCCTAAGCAGCCCAGGAAATAAAAATGCGTAGCTAGATTAAGAATCGCGTTGTGTTAATGCTGTGCGTGCGTGCGTGCGTGCGTGCGTATGTGCGTGCGTGCGTGTGCGCGTGCGCAGGGACGGTGAGATGCTGGCATGAGGGGAACGACCCGTTGGTAGCAGTTGCCTTTGGGTGGAGGGGTCAGCAATTTTTCTTATTTTTACTCGCTGACCTACATGGATCCTTTCTGATTCTCCACGATCCTCACTGTTCCTTTATTCTCAGAAAGGAATAATACAAGCGTTTCCGTTTTGGAATAGAGAAGAATGGAGAAATAACTTCTTGGCTTGGGACCAAGTCAGACTGTGAAGCAAATGGGGGTGAGTGGCACCTGGTGACGGACACTGTTGGTTCTAACCTGAGGCCCCGGTCTCTGGGACCTCTGGATCTTACCTGCCTATGAAGTCCTGGCTGCAATTTTACAGGAAAGGGGGTATGTGATGCAGTTCAGGAAATTAACACGCCCCTCCCTGTTCTGTATTCTTGCAACATGAACTCGAACAGTGTGCCTGACCTCCATCCCTGGGCCTCAGTTGTCCACTCTGTAAAATGGGTCTGATCATCCTCACCTTGCCAAACGCACAGCGTTTCCCTGACCTGTTAGTGAGCTGAGAGATGCTAGCGGAGGGAGGACCTTCCATGGCAGAGTGGCCGAGCCTGTGGGATCTGGACCCAGCCTGCCTGGGCTCAAACCCAGGCTCTGCCTCCTGGGTGGAAGTCTCTAGGCCTCTCTGTGCCTCAGTTTCCGGTCTGCAGGACAGACCTCACGGGTTATCGTAGAGAGCAAACGAGTGCAGCCATTAAATGCTCAGCATGTGCCCTGGTCCCTGGTGACCCCCGAGAAAAGGTTAGCTAGCCCTACTGTTTGTTTGTTTGTTTGTTTGTGATCCTGCCGTGCAGCCTGCACTGGACTGGGACTCACTGTGTAGCTCAGGTTGGCCTGGAACTCGCGATCCACCCGCTTCAGACTCCCTAGCGCTGGGATTACCAATCTGCACATGCACAGCCCCTAGCTACCCTTACCTTTAAAGACCCTGCCACCTGGGTGCGCCTGGAATCCTGGCTTTCCAGCAAGAAAAGAAAACCATCACATTCACCTGTTCTGACAGCAGAAGAGAGGAGCAGAGTGCGGCAGACGCGCCAGCCTCCTGTCCCTCCAGGGACGATTCTGAGGCCCATTAGCCCTGTGCTCTCAGAGGGGCCACAGTAGAGCCCAGCCCCGGGTGCCCCCAGGGGACACCAGCCCATGGACACATGCGTTCTGGCTGCTCGTCCTCCCTAGCAGGGTCGCCTGCCAGGCAAGCCCCTGTCCCCGAGCCCTTGTCCCAGACTCCACTTTCAGGAGACGCCAAAGAAGACACCCGAGCTCCACACCAGTACCACAAGGGCTCTGTCCTCCCCTAGGACCTCCCCTCCACAGCTGCGGGAGGCACATTCTCTCCTTTTTTTTTTTTTTCTGTTTTTAAATTTTTTTGCGGTACTGGGCGTTGAACCCGGGGCCTAGCGCTTCCATGCTCTGCAAGTGCTGGACCACTGAGCTGCACCCCCAGCCCATTTTTTTACTTTCTGAGCCAGGGTCTCGCTAAATTATGCAGACTGCCTCTGGTCTCGAACTTGCGATCCTCCTGCCTCCACCTCCTGAGCCGCTGGGATGACAGGCGTGCGCCACTGCGCCTAGCTCTCTCCTCATTTCTGAGGGGACCAAGGGCCCTCCCCTGGCAGAGCTCCACAGTCCTGAGATAGGACAGGTCCACACTCTAACCCGAGGTCCTAACACCCCAAACTCGAGTCCACCTCCCGCACGGGAACTCCCTGCCAATGTTAACACAAAGGCTTTGCGGGTCCCATATAAGCCCCAGCTGCTATTAGCTTGTGGCAGCCGTACCCACCTCCCTTCCGACACAGCTGCTAGTGGCCCCTTCTTCCTTCCTTCCCCCCTGTCTTTTCCCCAATGAACATGTTCCCCTACAGGTCACCGGCTCCCCTCACGCCTGGGCCCTTCTCCTCTCTGGCTTTCCTATCATTTTGGTGCCAAAACCTGGAAGCCAGTGAGGTTCCACTTACCACGTGGTAAGCCCCACCTCTTAGCCCCCCTTCCTGATTTTCCCCATCAATTTCTATTTCTCAGATGAGCTAAAGCTATGGCTCCTCAAGGTTCCATGATCTCCCCAAAGCCGCTCACTGAGAAAGCAGCAGGGGCAGGCTTTGAACCTGGACGTCTGCCTTCAGGGTCTCATCCTGCATACTCCGGGCAAAGAAGGGAGGAGAGGGGACAGGGGCACTGCTTGTCACAGCGTCCTGTGTCGGTGCAGGACGTGGGCTGCGAATCCAAAACACCTTGGGGTGTTGAGAACTTGATGTTAATATAGGACAGCAACATAGTCAGAGGACAGCAGGGAGCGGTGAGGAGTGTGGTGAGCAGAGGGTGGAGCTCAGCTAAGGGGAGGGGCAAGAGCTGGAGCCTTGTAGCGGACCCGGGTTCAAGTGAGGCCCCGAGAAGCAGCGCCGGGAGGGAGGGGCCACCCAGCACCGGTACACTGACTTCTTCCTTTCTTTCTTTTTTTTGCAGTGTTGAGGATTGAACCCTGGACCTCATGCTTGCAAGGCACGTGCTGCACCCCCGAGCTGCAGTTCACTCCCTGATGGCTCAAAAGAAGCCAGAAACCTGGATTTATATATTAAGCTCGTTGTCAGGAAAGAGGCTACGTAAAAATCCATCTCTAAGCCAGTCTCGCCTGCAGCCATAGCCCTGTGGCATCCGATCCCGTCAGATCTCGGAAGCTAAGCAGGGTCGGGCCTGGTTAGTACCTGGATGGGAGACCACCTGGGAACACCAGGTGCTGTAGGCTTGGGAGAAGGACCTGGAAACCCCCTCCCAACAATCAAGCTGGGATTTAGCTCAGTGGGTAGAGCACTGCACTGCAGTCTCTGAGGTCCCAAGTTCAATTCCCAGCACCGCAAAAATGGGAGAAGGGCCTGGCAATTCACTCCCAAGGCAATCCCGAAACAGCCATTGAAAACCCTATGAGGGTCGCTATGAGTTGGATACCGACTCGACGGCACCTAACAACAACAACAACAATGAACAGCAGAGAAGCACTGACAATAGTGTTTCCCCTGTTGTACAGAGGGTCGCTATGAGTCAGATACCCACTGGATGGCACCTAACAACAACAACAAGCCAGACTCAGCACAAGGTCAGGACTGTGGACTCTGATCTGTCCTGATCTGTCCCCACTGGAGCAGTCCTTTGGGGGGTGCGGCCCCAGCGCCCTTCCCCTCCACCAGGTGGCCCCCGCCATACCTGCGTTGTGCTCATCCATCGAGAAGGCCTTGTTCTCCATGTAGGCCCGCGGCACGGGCACATCCTCCTCAAAGGCCGTCTCGCGCATGCGCGGCTGCGAGGTGTCGAAGTAGTTGGGCGGGTTCTCCTGCGGGGGTGGGAGCAAGGTGTAGTGGATCTCGGGGATGGCGTGGAAGATGACGAACACCCAGCCGCTGGCCGCCAGCGTGATGGCCAGGGTGGGGTCGCTCCAGGCATCCCCCTGCTGGACCATGGCGTTGCCGAAGAGGTACATGGTCATCCAGGCCACCCAGATGAGCAGGGACAGCAGGGCGGTGACGAGGATGAAGGCCCCGTTCAGCTTCCACCGCCGGAACTTGCCGCAGAGCGTGAAGAGCGCCTGCGCCAGCGCGATGGCCAGCAGGACCATGTCGTAGATGAGCGCCATCACGAAGTCCATGGGCTCGTAGGCGCACGCGCGCTTCATGTCGCGCAGCACCGTCAGCACCAGCCACTCGGTGGCGATGATGACCTGCACCAGCATGAGGCACAGCGCCAGCCCCACGAGCTGCCAGCCCGCCGGGCTCGTGCCCTGGCGCACCAGCCTGCGCACGCGCCACGCCTGGCTCAGCAGGCAGGAGAAGCACAGCGCGAACAGCACGCCCCAGAGGAAGCGGCGGATGGAGCAGATGGTCTCGTCCATGCGGATGATGAAGGCGAACGTCAGCCCGAACAGGCCCAGCGTGCCCAGGAGGAAGAGGAAGTGGAGGCACACGGGCCTCCTCTTCTCCTTGTCCTTGATGAAGGGCAGCCGCACCAGCAGGATGAGCATCAGGAGCAGCGTGATCAGGGCGCCCGCCCCGGCCACCGCCTCCACCACGATGCCCCAGATGGCGTCCAGGTCGCACAGGGACACGTACTGAGGGAGGAGGTCGAGCCCGCAGCCCCGGGACGTGCTGGCGTTCTCAGAGGCCACCGAGGCGATCACCAGCAGCAGTAGGAGGGGGAGCACCTGGTAGGTTCTCATCTTTCTCTCCGGCACCAGGAACATTCTAGAAGAGCGGGGGCGGGAAGGGAGAAAGGGCCATTCATTCACCGTCAGATTCCCGCTCTCCTGTGTCCTTGAAAACCCGCCTTGTTGCCCATCCACTGGCCCACCTGGCTCCTTTAGACACATCGGGCAAAGGCGCCCGGCTTCCTGCAGGTCCTGTGGCCTCACACTGGGTGGCGGGGACATGTCACCTCCCATCCACACCCCGGGGCCGGTGCAGTCAACACCCATGAGCTCCCAGAGGACGAGGCCAGAGGAAGGCTCACCTCCTCACGCCTTTCCGTACTCTTTAGAGCGGATACACCATGCCACAACAGATTTCTCCAAAAACCAGGGAGTAAAACCAGATGTTAAAGGGACAGCCACAGGCACCCCCGGCTTCCAACCACTCCACACAGTGAGCACTCACCTACCCCTGCTCTGGGCCAAGAACTGGGCACAGCCAGCCCTCATAATGTCCTGTGAGGCAGGTCCTATTGTGACCTCCATTTTACAGGTGACCAAACAGGGGCTCAGAAGGTGACGCCTGCCCCATCTCCTACAGGCAACCTACGAGGGCTCTCCCCGAGCCTTTCAGACGTGGTAGTCTGTTGTACTTATCTAAGGGTTCTGCCTTCATGATTTGGCCAACTTTGGAGGGCGAATATTCAGGCGAAAAAAATCGTGACTGTATTGAACACACAGGCTTTCTTCTTGTCATTCCCTAACAAATACAGCATAAAAAGCATCGAGGCAGCATTTATAGTGTATCACATATTATGAGGAACTCATTGCTGTTGTTGTTAGGTGCCGTGGAGTGCCAACCCTCGTAGGGTTTTCAATGGCTGTTTCTAGATGGTTCAGAACTGGATTGCCACGTCCGCCTCTCACTTTTGCAGTGCCAGAGATCAAACACTGGGCCTCAGCAAATGCGGAGCAGCACTCTACCAACTCAGCTAACCCTGTAAGTAACTGTAAGTACTTATTATAAGTAAGCTAGCCCTATAAGTAGCCCTATAAGTAACTTAGGCTGGGATTTAGCTCAGTTGGTAGAGCACTGTGCTGTAGTCTCTAAGGTCCCGAGTTCAATTCCCAGCACGGCAAAAATGGGAGAAGGGCCTGGCAATCCACTCCCAAGGCAATCCCAAAACAGCCATTGAAAACCCTATGAGGGTTGCTATGAGTCGGATGCCGACTCGACGACACCTAACAACAACAACAACAACAATAAGTAACTTGGAGTTAATTAAAGTACAGATGATGGCTAGATTTAGCTCAGTTGGTAGAGTGCCACCCTGCGCTCTCTGAGGCCTTGGATTCAATCCCCAGCTCCATCAAAATGGGAGAAGGACCTAGCAGCCCACTCCTGGGAAATAATCCAGAAACAATCAAGCCATTGAAAACCCCATGGACAGCCGAGAAGCACTGACATAGTGCTGGGGGCGGCAGAGGGTCAGGGAGTGTTTTGTTCTGTTGTACCTCAGGTTGCTACGAGTCGACCCAACTCGAGGGTACCTAACAACAACAAAGTGCATACAAAGACGTGCATATGCGATGTAAGTACTTTATATGTAACACTTTATATCCAGCCGTTGCTGGATATTGGTATCAAGGATATTGGTATCCATGAGTAGTCCTGGAACGTCTCCTGCAGATACTGAGGGACGACTGTATACCCAAAAGGGACAGCTGTCTACCTCCTTCCATGCTCTGCCTATCCCTTGCACATTGCACCTTCCTCCTCCAAAGCTGTCCTGTGGCTCTGCCTTCCTCATCGCATCTGTTGGCCTCTACCCTGGAGGCCAGGGGCCTCTCCCTGCTGCCTGCTCCTGCCCCCACGCCCTGAGCTCTGCACAGCAGCCTCAGTGATGGGCTGAACCCAAGCCTCTTTTCCTCCAACTCCCTCTGCTTGGACACGGCCCTGGTCTTGCTTGGAAAATTCCTGCCCTCTGCCCCCAGGCTCTGCTCCAAAGCAACCCCTCAGACCTTAGCCAAGCTCACACTCTCACTCCTCCCTACTGCAGCCTCTGGTCCACTTCTTTTCTTCAAGTCTGTCATTTTTTTTTTGCCTATTTACTTTGTTTCTTTGCCTCATCCCTTCCACCTCTCTTCCCTTTTTGTCTTTGTCCCAAAAAAGCAACGTTGTTTCTCATCTGCAGACTGGGCTTTCTCAACCTTGGCACGACTGACATGTGGATAGGATCCTTCCTTTTTGTGTGTGTGGTACTAGAGATTGAACCCAGGGCTTTGCATATGCTAGGCAAATGCTCCACCACTGAACTACAATCCCAGCCCTTTTTTATCTTGAGACAGCATCTCGTTAAGTTGCCCAGGCTGGCCTCGAACTCATAAGTAGCCCAGGCTGGCCTTGAGCTTGCTATCCTCCTGCCTCGGCCTCCGGAGTAGCTGGAATAACCAGCACTCACCACCACGCTTGGCGGAATTTTGTTGTGGGGCTGACCTATGCACTGCAGAGTGTTTAGCATGATCCCCGCCTCTACCCACTAGACGCCAGGAGCACGTCAGCTCCCCCAGCTGCGACCATCTTATCCACGACGTCTCTTGTGGTTGTTGTTAGGTGCTGTCGAGTCAGGTCTGACTCACAGTGACTCTCACAGGGTTTTCTATGGCTGACTGTTTCGGGATTGCTTCGGGAGTGGATCGCCACGTCCTCCTCCCATTCCTTGACATTAACCTGGGAGAATCTTCTATTCTTCCCGGGAAATGCCAAACTACAGGACTGAGGAATATTTTTGCTCTCCTCATAATTGTTGTTGCTGTAGGGTGCTGTTGAGTTGGGTCTCACTCACAGCGACCCTATGTACGACAGAACGGAACCCTCCCAACACTGTGCCATGCCCGGCACCACGTCAGAGCTTCTCTGCCAGTCCTTGTTTTCGATGGCTGTTTCAGGAGTGGGCTGTCAGGTCCTCCTCCCAGTTCTGTGGTGCTGGGGATCAAACCCCGGTCCTCAGAAAGTGCAGAGCAGCACTCTACCAACTGAGCTAACCCCGGCCCCAGGCACACTGTCAAATGTGGGGAGCAAAACTCCCCAGACGAGGACCACTCTGGTGTCAGTGCACAGCACCTGGCCCGAACGCAGCAGGTGCTCCGTAAATCCTAACGGTGCCAGGCTTGTCCATCAGGACTGTCCTTCGTCTCTCTGCCACCAGCTCTTTGCTTTCGAAAGACTCTGGCCTTCAAGCAAGCCACAGGCTGCCCAGCTGCGCTCCAGGCCCGTTCCTGGTCACCTCAACCCGAGCCTTTACGCGGCCTGCGTGTGGCGGTGCACGCCACCGCCCTCTCTGCGCATCCCTGGGGCTTCTGTGAGTAGATGCAGTGTGGGCCACCTCTGCCTGCCCCTCCAGGGCCATCCCGTGGGCGTCTCAGATCCTGCCTTGGCCATGCGCCGTCGGCGGCATGCATTACTGATGGTGCAGGAGGAGAAGGTGGCTGGGGAGTGGGGTCGTCCCCTCTGCCTATAGACGGCAGGCGGCAGGCTGGGAATAGGAGGGAGCACACAGGAGGGGCTCCTTAGACAAGACTCCAGCACGCTGCTCGAGCAGAATCTGGGGTGAGGATGCACCCCAGACACTGACGATCGACCCGCTGTCTAGGCACTAGCAGAGGGCCATCACAGCCTGTGCACTTCCTTAACTGACTCACCGGGCCCTTTAAGTCGACCCACTTACAATCTAACAAATTAAAATACTTTGCTCAGCCAGCACCGTGGCGCAGGCCTGTCATCCCAGAGACTCGGGAGGCAGAGGCAGAAGGATTGAAAGCTCAGGGCCACAGGCAGCCTGTGTAACTTAGCGAGAGCCTGTCTTAAAGTAAAAAGTGAAAAATGGGCCGGAGGTGCAGCTTGGTGGCATAGCGCTTGGAAGAGCACGCATGAGGCCCTGGGTTCAACTCTCCAGGACCACAAAAAAATAAAGCAAATGAAAAACTTCTCTCCTGATGATTCCAAACTGCCCGTTGCTGTGACTCACACTGGATACCCGCTGGGCAGACTCCCGCATGTCACCCGTTGGAGATGCATCGTTCTGGGCACAGCTGCTTATCACAGCCCAGAGGCAGGCTGGGAACAAAAACTTAAGAACTGGATGTGTCAGCACAAGTTGCCACCTGTCATTGGCCTGGAGGGGCGTCCTGGAGTGGATTCCACTTGCCTACCTCACCAAAGCCTGCAGGCATGCCACTGTGACGTCCGATCCCATCAGATCTCAGGAGTTAAGCAGGGCCGGGCCTGGTTAGTCCTTGGAGGGGAGACCACCTGGGAACAGGTGCTGTAGGCTTGGGAGAAGGACCTGGCAATCCACTTCCAAAAATCAATCAGCCACTGAAAACTCTATGAACAGCACAGAAGCACTGACAATAGAGTTTCACCGGCTGTACGTAGGGTCGCTGTGAGTTGAACACTGACTGGATGGCACCTAACAACCACCACCTCACCAAAGGCAAACCCGAGTAACGGTTTTCAGCCAGTCTGGGCAGAGCACACCCCAGGCAGCCTCTCCCCCGGCTGCAGGGAGGACATGCAGGAAGGTGGTTCTGGGCTCTTGGCCACCCCTCCCCCTCAAGGACACCTAGTCCAGTGCCCCTCCACCAGGGGCAATTTTGCTCCACAGGGGAAGGGGACATGTGACAATGCTTAGGGACATTTATGGCTGTTACAGCAGGCCAGGAGGCATAAATGGCACCTGTTGGATGGAGACTAAGATGCTGCTAAGCATCCTACCGGGCACAGGCCAGTCCCGACCGCACAGAGCCATCCACCGCAGGAAGGCCACAGTGCCCAGGTTGGCAAAGCTCGGATTAGCCGTTAAAGACAGACCTGGTGGGCCGGGGCCAGAAACCCGTCCAGGCCTGAGCCTCAGGCCCTTCCCTGCATGAGGAACTCAGCCTTCCTGAGCTGTGTCTGCTCCTCTCTCCAGGCCTCGCTACAAACCGAGACTTGGGCCGTGTGTTTTGGCGCACACCTGTAATCCCAGCGACTTGGGAGGCTGAGGCAGGAGGATCACAAGTGGGAGGCCAGAAAGCAGCCCGCACAACTTAGACCCTATCACAAGATAAAAAAAATAACAAAAAAAGAGCTAGGGGTGCAGTTCAGTGGAGGAGCACTTGCCTACCACGCACAAGGTACTGGGTTCAAATCCCCAGTATTGCGGGGGGGAGGGGAAAGGACTTGATTTCACCAGCAATTTCTCCTTCACGCCTGGCCTTCCAACCCCAGTGGGAAACGCGTGGAAGTGACGAAAACACCAAGATGGCGGCCAAGCTTCTGAAATTGTGCAGGAGCTGGCCGGAAACGGATACACTCTTGCTTTCCGCTTCCCTTCCTGCAGGTGAAGCCGTCTCCTCTTTCCAGAACCACTGGCGTTTCTGTTGCTCAGCATCTGGGTATCGCATTTCTGGAAAAAGCTCTGATTTTCCCTTGCAGATCTACCTTGAATGCCCAGCCCGGGCACCTGACCCAGGCCGGCCAATCAGAATACATCTTCTACCCTTTGGCTGCACTGATTGGTTTGTGGACAGGCACGTGGCCTGAAGCAGACCTGTGAGAATCGGCCCTAGGATTTTAGCAGCATTGGCCAGAAAGGTGTTACTTTTTGAGAGAGGGTCTCGCTAAATTATGCAGACTGCCTCTGGACTCAAACATGCGATCCTCTTGCCTCTGCCTCCTGAGTTGCTGGGATTACAGGCGTGCGCCACCGTGCCGGGCTCCTTATCTGGGATTTCTAGGATATCCTGAATTGCCTTGTGGTTTCCCAACATGGCCAAAGCAACAACTATGATAACTGCTTCCTAGTTTCTGGTGCACCCCACACACATTGCCATCCAAGAATCCGCAAAACAACCCTCAGGGGCAAATCCTATTACAATTGTTACTTTCCAAGAGAGAGATAACGCTGTGTACAGAGAGGTCAGCGGGCTTGTGCAAGGTCATACAGCCAGAAAGAGGCAGAGCCTAGAGGCAAACCACTGTCCTGTTGTTTGTGAGCCCTTTCAAGGCTCTTGAAATGTCACTTGGTCAGACTTCTTCCGGCGGTCTATCTAAATCAGGCTCTCCCTGCCTCCACTGTGCCCTGTACTGGTACTCTCAATCCTTGTCTTCAGAGTGCATGTCACAATTTTCCATTATTTTATTTTATTATACTTCCATTTCTTCCTCCCCAGTGCCCCTCCCAAGTCTGTTTCGTCCTGATACTTGGTTGCTGAATGAATGAATTTATAAACACAGTTTCTAACCGTCCTGTTGCCCTGAAGGGCAGAGGTTCCCATCCCTATTTATAAAGGAGGAAACCGAGGGTCTAAGAGGTTCCAGCCAAAATTTGATTCTTGGACGGGCAGCAGCACACTGGGGAGTTTGTTGGAAAAGGAGACTCTCAAGGGGTGGTCTAGCCACCTGTGTTGGCAAGCCTCGCAGACAATGCCTGGGCACAGGCAGGCTGGATGAACCAGGCCACACGCCCTCGCGGGGAGCCCGCTCCATGGGCGGGCAATGCCCCACCCTGCCCAGCGGGCCCCATCAGGTGAGCCCCCACTCTGTTAAATCAGCCACCTGGCGCTGCCTCCACCTCCAGGAGCAGGGCAGCTCTCCAGGAGGTCTCCACAGAACAATTCCAGATTAGAGGTTTCCAGTCAGCCTGGAAGGCTGCAAAGGGATGAATGCGTGGCAGCCCCGTGGGAGGCAGCGGGAGGCTCCTCCAAACGGGGAAGGCTAAATGGGAGCCGATATGCAAGACTCGGCTCACATACTCATTACCTCCGCTGCCAGCCAGGCTCCAGAGATGTGACTCATTCGGGTGTTCTGAAATACACTGCCCCGCGCTCACAGGCGCCCGCACAGACGCACGCATGCGCAGCAGCAGAGGTGCGGAGACCCTCCTGCATGCCTCCACGCCGCGGGCCTGCCCAGGCTGGACGGAGCAGGGTGGGAGACCCTGCGCGTGAAGGACCGCAAGGGCGCCTGGAGCCACCCTCCCGCCAGGGTCTCCCGGCTCCGTCTCTTGTCCAGGCCGCTGCACGAACTAACGAAGCCCATTTCCAACTTCAAGTCCTCCCGTTTGGGCTGCGGGTGGAGCTCAGTGGCCAGCACCTGCCTGGCAGGCACAGGGCCCCGGGTTCCACCCAGCCCTGGGAGAAAACATACCCTGCCTTGTGCCACCTGCCAGCCCCTGGTGACCCTGAGTGGAATGGCAGACTTAACTTTTCTTGCCTCAGTTTACCTGCTGCAAAATGAGGGTGGTAACAGTGCCCATCCGGTGGCGTTGCGGTGAGGGTTAAGATAACTATTTAGGGGCCGGGGATGGTAGCGACCGTCTGCAATCCCAGCACCCTGGAGGCCGAAGGATCCTGAGTTCAAGGCCAGCCTGGGCTACCTACTGAGACCCTGTCTCAAAAAGCCAAAAAGATAATAATTAATAATAATAATAATAATAATAATAATAATAATAATAGTGGCTTCGGACAGTAGGTAACATAGAGTAAGCACTTATATGAAGTGTCTGTTGCCTGAATCAAAAGACTGACAAGAGCTCCTTCTGCCAGGGGTTCTCTGGGCGGGGCGGTTGCCATGGAGATGGCGATGGGGGCGGGCTCTCCCAATGTCTGTCCGTGGCTGTTTCCCAGCCTCCGCCATTACCCGCCAAGCAGAGGTCCCCAAGGTGGTGTGAAGGGGGGGGCCTTTAGCAGGATCTACACGGGGGCCCCTCCATGCTTCAGTGACGCCCACACTTGCTCTTGAGTGGGAGCCGCGCGGTGCCGGCAGAGACGCCAGGTCACGGAGGACTGAGGCCGGCTGTGGGGTTCCGGAGCTGGTGTCTCTCTCCTGGCATCGGAGCCAGCCCTCTGCGGGGACCCAGGACCTCCTCCTTCCCAGCCACCCATGGGGAAGGAAAAGAAATGCCCCGCCATTCTGCCTGGCCTTAGCTCTGCGCTACTAGAAAAGCTCTCAGGAGGCCATTGGTCCTCCACGGGGCAGATCGGAGGCATCTTACCTCCACCATCGCGGCGGGTCGGGGTGGGGGCCTGGACTAGGGAAGAAAAAGGAAAAAATGAGCAGGTGGGGGTGAGATTTTCTAGCCCCGGGCATACTTAATAACTCAGCACCCCGGGGAACCCCAGCCTCCTGTTCCCTCCCATCAGCCTCCTCGGTGGGAAGGAGGCCGGGGTGGAGCACACAGCGAGAACCATGTGACCCTAGGCATTACTTAGCCTCTCTGAACCTCGGTCTGTTCCTCTGTAAAATGGGGATGGCTGTGCTGCCTTCGTGGGGCCTGTGTGAGAAGTGCGTGACAAGCACTGGGCGTGGTCCCCGGCCCAGAGGAAGCAAGGGGTACCTGCTTGTTAGAAGACGGTCGTGACTCCCGTGGTCTCGCGGGGACAATGAGGGCAGAGAGGTCAAGCAATTTGGCCAGAGGGTTACCGGAATCCACAGGCCACACTGGGACTCCAACTCATTTCTCCCAGAGCCTGACCCCTAGGTCTTGCCAGCGCATCCCTATTCTGACCTCCGTCCCCGTGTCTGAGAGAAGCCCAGGATGGCCCTGGGAGTCAGTCTCCCCCACATCCCGGCATCCAGCTCTGCCCCAGCCCACTCTCCTGGGAGCGCTGCTGCATTTCCTGCCTGGCTGGATAAAACCGTTACAAAGTTTCCTGCCATTAAGCTCTTTCCCAGACCCCCAGATCTCTGCCTCTGACAGCCTTTCCAAGTCACACCACCTCAGAACCTGCATTTCCAGGGGCTGACCAGACCCTGGCCTACTGGGGGGACTCTGGAACTTAAAATCCCTCCGAGGTGAGTACACGGGCGTTGTGGCATAGACACCAGCTCCCTGAGCCCTGGCCATGCAAAGCGGCTGCAATCCCTAAATAAAAGCAATCATTTCAATGCAAATCGCAGCCCTGGCTGCCCAGGCCAGGGTGGACAGTTCCTTTTGGGGTACAATTCTGAGAAGAAAATGGGACAGACTTGGAACCCTCACCCCCACCTCGGACTGAGTCGGGACTCCCTGGGAGAATGGAAGGGACCTGCTGTCTCCTTGTAGAAGGCAAGGGATCTTAAAAAAAAAAACAAAACCAGACCTTGCTGGGCGTAGTGGCGCACGCCTGTAATCCCAGCAGCTCAGGAGGCAGAGGCAAGAGGATTGCAAGTTCGAGACCAGAGACAGTCTGCGTACCTTAGCGAGACCCTGTCTCAAAAAGTAAAAAAAATGGGCTGGGGGTGCAGCTCAGTGGTCCGGCACTTGCAGAGCATGGAAGCGGGAGGCCCTGGGTTCAACCTCCAGTACAAAAAAAAAAAAAAAAAAAAAAATCAGACCATGTAGCTTCCGGCTCAGACCGGCTCCAAGGCCCAAGCATAACAAACCACAAACTCCTGTCCATAACCCTGAAGCCGGTCATCTGGCTGGTGCCTTCTGTCCCCTCTCCCACTCTGAACTCTGCTTACCCGCTCCAGCCACAATGGCCTTTGTTCGGGTCCCTCTAGCCTTTGCCCTGGCGGGGCCCTCTGCCTGCTCCATTCTTTCTCCAAGTCCCCCCTGGGGGGCACCCCCTGTCTTGCTGGGCCGAGCTCAAATGTCACTCCTCAGAAGCCTCCTCGTCTAAGTACACCCTCGTCACTTTTTCTGTTGTCCACAGCGCCATGTCTTAATTTCCTGGGGCCCCCCAGATGGATCTACTTGGTGTTTATTTGCCTGTTTGGCGGCTGTCCGCGCACCGCCCGCCCCTCCCCAGCCGGGGGCCCTGTCCCCTGTGTACAAGGTATTTGCCTCCCAACTAGTTCCGCGCCTGGCACATTCGTTGAAAAAAAAAAAATCAACCCAGAAAGATGTCGAGGCTGTCTTGCCAAAGTAACCCAGCTCCTCGCTGCGCGGGCCTCGCCTGGCGACTCCGCCCCTTCCCATTCTCTCCCCTCGCCATTCCGCTGACCCCTTTTCAGATTTCCCGCAGGGAAGGGATAGGAAACAATGTCCCCTCCACCTCGGCGCTAGAAAACTGGCCGGGGAGAGGCTCCCGATCGGCAGATGCTAATTTGCATTCTATCTGCATGCCATCTGCATGCGGTTGTGAACTCCAAGTCTGGCTATGCCCAAAGCCCCTGGTGCCCACCGAAGAAAGTTCTGAATTGACGTTCCTTGTGAGTCGGGCCCCTCCCCCCACCTCTCTTGTCCTCGCCCGGGACCCCCGGGGCTCCCCGGGCTCTGCTCAGATTCCCCCCAAGCTGGCACAGCCGGGCAGCCAGTGTGGCGCGTGCGCTGGGGCCCCGGGGGAGGGGGACGATGCCGCCCGCCACGCTCCAGGGGCCTTTGTCCGCCTTCCAGGAGCCGGCCCCCCTCAGCGAAGGGGGACCGTGGCGGGGAGCCGGCCAGGCCTGGGTGCGACAGAGACCGGGGGACGCGGCCGCCGCCATCGGCGAGGTCAGGGCCCCTCCAGGCCTGGCTCCCGCGCTCCCGGGCAAAGGCGGGTGCGGGGGGTGGTCCCCCGGCGGGCTCCTCCATCCGCACCCCCGGGATGTGCGGGGTCCGGGGAGCTGGTCCCCCAAAGGCAGGACAGAGCGCAGGGCGAGTCCCGGCCCCTCGCCCGGCCGCGTCTCTCGGGGGCCCTAGTGTCCCGCATCGGGGACGGAAGCGACCCCCACCCCCGCCTGCGACCCCGGCCCAGGGCCTGCGGCAAGTGGGGCTCGAGCCCCGGGTCCGGCCGCGAGCCCCGCTCCGTCTGCCCAGCGCGCGATCGGCCCCGCCGCCGGCCCCGAGCGGATGCGCCCCGCGTCCCGGCTGCGCTAAGGTCACCCCGGAGTCTCCCCGAGACGCGGCCTCCCTGCGGCCGGGGTCCCGTCCCCCGCCCCCACGAAGGTCCGCACCCCTCCTCTACGGCACCTCCCCCGACGCGCGCTGCGTTTCCCCCCGCCCGCGCCCCCCGCACGTCCCCTGCGGATGAACCCCGGGAACGCGGACGGAGAAGCGCACGGCGCCGACCCCGCTCTCCCCAAGCCCACGGCGGGAAAAGTTTCCGGGGTCCCCGGGGCGCCCTCACTCACCGCGCCCCGCGGCCCCGCAGCGCCGAAGCTCCCGCCGGCCCGGGCCGAGTCACATCTCCGCAGCGCGGCCGCGGCCCCACTCGCCGATCGCCTCACCGCATCGCCAGCCCGAGGCGCCACCGCGCGCGGCGCCCCCTGGCCCGGCCTGCGCTGCTGCGGCGGCCGCGGCCCCGCCCCCGCCGCCCCCGCCCCCGGACCAGGC
This sequence comes from Pedetes capensis, assembly GCA_007922755.1. Taxonomy (NCBI): domain Eukaryota; kingdom Metazoa; phylum Chordata; class Mammalia; order Rodentia; family Pedetidae; genus Pedetes; species Pedetes capensis. Next base: position 6,301 of record VMDO01029795.1, on the reverse strand, counting down.
CCCGCCCCGGCCGAGGCCCCGCCCCCTGCCGCCGGCTGCTCTCCTGGCGGGCAGCGCTGGGACGCCCTGCTACCCCATATTCCAGGACCTTCTCCCCATCAGTGCGCCACGCGGATCCATTTGCACGGACACCCTGAGCTAGCGCACAACCGAGACCTGTCCCCGGGGTCCCACACTCCAGTACTTTGCCCCCATCAGTGCGCTACGCGGCACGGACACCCCCAGCCAGCGCACCCCCGAAACCTGTCCACGGGGTCCCCCATTCCAGGACCTTCACCCCATCATTGCGCCACGTGGATCCCTTGCACGGACACCCTCACCCAGCGCACACCCGAGACCTATCCACGGGGTCCCGGAGCAGGGCCTCCCCCAGCCAGGCCACTCCAGCGTGGGTTCATTCGCGGCCCCTTCCCGACGCGCACCAGCGCCGTGACCAGGGCGCAGAGAGGCTCCTGCCGCGCTCGGGGCCCAGTCACACGGGCTGATGGCGCCTCGGGCCCCACGCTGCCTGCCCTCCCGCAGGCGGTCCCCGCGGAGCACACTTCCTGCCTCCTCCACGCCTCTCCCGCGGGCCTTGTCCCTTTGCGCACCCTGAGCCGAACACCGTATCCTCGGCCACCCCAACCGCACAACGCATCCACGCGATGACCCCGCACGTGGGTCTGCACGCAGGATCGCCGCCCCCGCCCCGCACACAGCGCGCACGGCCACCGTCGCCCGCCTCCAGCCGAGCGCTTCCCAGGGGCTACTTGTGCCCACGGGGCAGGCTTGGGACCGAGGGAAAGAGGGGCCCAGGGAAGCCCCCAGCCTCGGCACTCAGGCCCCTCCTAGTCCACCGGACTGTTCTTGGTGTGCAGTACCTGACCAGCCCTGGGGGCCTGCTCCCCTGCACTCTTTTGGGGGTGGCTCCCCTGGTGACCTAGATCAGCAAGCTGGGGCCCCTCTCAAGCTGTCCTCCTAGGACAAAACCAGTACTTTGAGGGTGCAGAGTGTCACTCCTTACTAGAGGTAGTTGCAATCCCTGGGGGAGGGCGGATGTAGCAGATAGCCTCACCCCTTCGGGTGAGGCTCCCAGCCCCCTCTCCGCCCCGCCTAGCTCCCATTTTGCCAAGTCGATTTTCTCCAGGTCAGTCCCCTTATTCCTTGGGCATGCATCTTGGCAAATGTATTTTATTTCTAAGGAAAACCGGAAAGGAAGGATTCCTAGGGCAGACTGCGCCCTCTCCCATTGCGGAGGTAGCATCAGTGACTAGAACAGCGCCTGGCACACAGCGGACTCAGTAAACCTTGCAGGACCAACCTTTCCCCAGCGTGTTCCCGCCAGCCTGCGAAACTGGAAAGTGGGTGGGCACTGCCACCTGGTGGTACCAAGTGGAACTGGCACCGAGGTCCTTCTCTGAGCCTCTTGGCGTCTTCATCTGTGAAATGGAGATTTTTTTTTTTTTTTTTTTAACAGGACACATCTATTGGGGCATATATATGATACCTACAGGTTCTGAAATATGGAGAGTCCATAACATGAGTTGATTAATGTTACAGTGACAGGCCAGGCATGGTGGCTCATGCCTGTAACCCCAGCAACCCTGAAGGCTGAGGAGGATGATCTCGAGTTTGAGGCCAGAGGCTGTCTGCGTGGCTTAGCCAGATCCTGGCAGAGGTGGGGTGCCACCCCGGGATCCGGCTCCAAGGCCCATGTGCTCACCCAATGGCTCCACTGGTGTCATTTGCTGCAAAGTCCCTGGAAGGCCCCTAGGGTCTCCAGCCTTGGGATGAAGGGCGTTAGACTCTCAGATGCACTTTGGGCTGGTCAAAAACAGTGGCTTCGTGGCGCTGATCCTCCCCTGAAAGATGGTGAGGGCTACAGCTTCCCAGGGACAAATGTGGTTGGTAATTATGTTTCTGTGAGGCTTTATGGTGGTGTCTCCCCCTCCAGACCGAATCTCAGCACTATCCAATATGGTGGCCCCTAGCCATGTGGCACCACGGAGCGCTGCACGTGTGGCTAGTCTGACTGTGGGATTGACCTTCCTGTTTTATTTACTTTTTAGTTCATTTAAACTGCCACGTGTGGCCAGTGGCTGCTGAGTGGAGCACACATCCCCAAACTCAATGAGCACAAAAACCACATCTCGCATCCACCCTGTATCCTGTGCCCTGGGCAGGGCGTGTGTCATCAAGAACTCACTGACAGAAAGAATAAATGGCCCCCATCCCTGCCTTTCCTTCAGCGTATGGCTGCTCTGTGCCCTTCCAGGACGCTCTTTTCCCTGCTGTTAAGTAGACCATCTCCCAAAAGAACCTGCTGCTCAGGGGCTTGAAGCTACCGGCCTATTTCTGCCTGCCATTTTGCTTTAACCACGCACCTACTGCTCGCTCAGGACAAAACGGGGACAGGGAAAGGCTGAGGATCCTCCATGTCTCAGGACTTGGAGGTCAGAGAAGCAGGACTCACCTGGCTGTCTATCTTTCCACCTCGCCCACCCATTCCTGGGAGACAGGGATGGAGACGTCAAGCCAACTCCATGGAGCACTTAGCTTGAATGGTGGCAATCCAGATGCCTCACAAGATATTGTCATTGTCCCCCAATCGCCCTAGGCAGGAGCTTGTCTGGAGGTAGGACTCCCGTGGCATCTGATGAGTGCCTGGCTCTGGGCCAGATCCTACGGGCGGCTCAGTGATGGATACGACGTGATTCTGCTCTCAGGGAGCTCCAGGTCAACGGAGGAGGCTGATTTGTGGCAGGACCTCCTACTCAAGTCCTGGGAGCCCTCGTGTGGCAATACCGAGAAGGGGTTCAGGCTCCCTAGAGACTCCAGCACCTGACTTTCTCCATGGAGTAGAAATGGGGACACTGCACATGGCCTCCGTCTCTGGAGGCATCTTTGCAGTGAGCAGCCAGGAGCACTGAGTAAGCAAATGTCGGATGCATTATTGCTACCCTTCTACTATTCTGTGCCCAGGACAGACATCACCAATCAATTGCTGCACCTTTTCATTTCTTTTAATGCTCTCCACCTGTGACTTATTCTGCTCATTACATGTTTGACGATTTGGTCACTGTTGCAAAGTCCTCTTCCTCTTCCAGGTATTTCTGGAGGTCTCCAGCAGGATGCCCCACAAATCAGTATGTCACTTGCAGTCACCATGTGGCAGCCGCCAACTTTTTCCTTCCTTCATGTACTCCTACATATCCTTGTTTTCTTTTGTCTATAAAATTACTTAGAATACCCTAACCATGGCCTCTGTGGTCCCCTGTAAGGTCACCATCCCAACATCCCCACACTGTCAGTTAGGAGACATTCAAATAACAGGATGATTCTTCTAAACAATAGGGATTTTTGTTATCACCCAAGAAGTTGGGATATAGATGATTTCACCGTTGGTTTGTTGCTCAATAATGTCACCAAGAGCCCAGCCTCTTTCCAGACTTCTGCTCTGTCATCCTCAGCTTGGTACCTCATGGTCACAAGACGGCTGCCACAGCACCAAGCATCAAGGCTTCATATGACCATTTCCAATATGAAAATGATGTTCAGGGGAGAGAACTCTCCTTGTCTTTCCTGTTAATCAGAGAGAGAATCATTCCTAGAGCCTCTTCACACCCCCTCCACCAGGTATAGTATTCCCCTTACCCTTCATTGGTCAGAAGGGGCTATCTAGCCTCTTGAGCTGATAAGGGAGCACTTGGCACAGAAGACTCCCTAAAAGAGGTTGAGAGAAAGGTAGGTGAGGCAGGAAGTGTCAGCGTCTGCCTCTCCTCCCTTCCTATTTCCTCCCAATCATGTCTCCTGAAGCAACCTTCTCTGCCAGGAGCTGCTGTCTGTCTCCCTACAGACAAACCACTATAAGGCGTCTTGCTGTGTTCCCTGAACAAAGGCACTGTCTGTCCCTAAAGGTGACCTCAAGTCCCCCTCCTATGAAACAAAGAACTGTTTGAATTGTTGCAATTCTAGGTTATTTATTTATAGACCTCCAGGAAGTTCCCCAGTGGGAATTTGAGAAATCTGGGACCGGTTATCTTTACTCCATTATCAAGCTCAGAGAGGTCCAGGGAAAAGCCAGGAGGGGGGCCCAGCGGGGCGAGTCCAGGGCCCAGGCTGTAGCCACTGCCCCACCCTGCCATCTCACCCCTGGGCAGAAAGCAGTACCTGCCCCTGGCCCAGGCTCCTCAAACTGTGACATGCATTTGAATCCCCTGGGGCGCTTGTGAAAATGCAGATTCTAGTTCCGAGCAACAGGGAGAATTCACATTGGCTTGAGCTCCTAGATGGGCTGTTAGGATGGTGAGTAGGATGTTCCCAGGCCCCTTGAGCTCAGTCCTGGCTCATTAAAGAAATAATAATAATGAAAATTAGGGTGCCTGCTTCTTCCTGGGCCAATTAAGATCGAATCATAGAGACGGGGATCAAGGATCAGTTAGATGGCTGAATCAGGTTCAGGTCAGTACCCAGCACAGTGGGAAAAGACACAGAGATTCTGGGGTTTGCCTCTCTGGATGGCCACATCACCTTAGAGAGGGACTTTACTTTTTCCGGTCTTGGCTTCTACTTCTCTGTGGTGGGGGCAGTCCTGTCAGTGGGTCCCCACTGCTTAAGAGCTGAGTGGGTGGTATCTGAGTGCACATGGGCCAAGGGCTACGCCTGGGCCTTGGGCAGATTCTGTGTCCAGCAGGGGTGGGTGCTGTTGTTTTGGTTTAAAAGGACTTGGAGGAGATTTGGGTTAAGAGAGCCTGTGATCCCAGTACTTGGGAGGCTGAGGCAGGAGGATCACAAATTCAAAACCAGCCCGGGCTGCATCAGGAGACCCTGTCTCAAAAGACAAATCAGGAGCCGGGTGGGGTGGCGCATGGCTGTCATCCCAGCGGTTTGGGAGGCGGAGGCAGGAGGATCGCAAGTTCCAGACCAGAGGCAGTCTGCATAACTCAGCGAGACCCTGTCTCAAAAAGTAAAAAATGGGCTGAGGGTGCAGCTCAGTGGTCCAGCACTTGCAGAGCATGCAGGAGCGAGGCCCTGGGTTCAACCCCCAGTACCGCAAAAAAAAAAAAAAAAAAAAGGCAAATTAGGAGAGAGAGAGAGAGAGAGAGAGAGAGAGAGAGATTGAGAGAAAGAACAAACCTGATCTCTACTCCCTTTTCCTTATTAGCCTTTTGGTGAATACAAATTGGGCACAAAGGTGGAACTATGCCTGCTTTTCTCTCTCTCTCTTCATTGTACCATGTGGGTCTCTAAGGGTCGCTTGGGGAACTGCCCAGGGGTCTCCAAGATGAAAATGGTTTTCATATTAATGCTAAGGTCTGTTTTCCCAGCCCCCTGGAAAGTGTTTTTTGGCAGCTTCAAGACACACCGTATTGCAGTTGACTGATTTCAATAGCAGCTGTGAGGACTCAGCTATCTTTTATTAAGTCAGCCAGTTACGAAGACTCTCAAGGTAAGATGTGGCAGTACTTCTCACCGATTGCTTTTTGTTTGGGAAAATACAGTTATTTTTCATAACAAGGGTTAATGTTAACAGGCATTGGGTTTATTATTATTGTTTTCAAATGAATGAACCCTTTAAGAATTGTTATTGTTGTTGGTAGGTGCTGTCGAGTTGCGTCCGACTCATAGTGACCCTCATAGGGTTTTCAATGGCTGGTTGTTTCAGAATTGCCTCAGGAGTGGGTTGCCACGTCCTTCTCCCATTTTTATGGTGCTGGGAATTGAACTTGGGACCTCAGAGACTGCAGAGCGTTGCTCTACCAACTGAGCTAAATCCCAGCCCCCTTTAAAAATTCTTTAGCTTTAATTTAAATTGAGGCAAATATTAGTGGGTATTTACTTATCAATATTACCTCCTCCAAGTTCTTTTAGATTAAAATAATAACATCTAATCCTTACTGGCCTGGGGTTTAGCTTGGTTGGTAGAGTGCTGCACTGCACTGTCTGAGGCCCTGGGTTCGATCCCTAGTACCCCAAACACGAGAGAAGGACGTGGCAATCCACTCCTGAAGCCATCCCAAAACAATCAGCCATTGAAAACCCTTTGAGGGTCAGACACAACTCACCTGACCTAACAACACCAACAACCCTTGCTGGGTGCTGAGTTTATTGGCGGCAAGATGAAGACTGGGGTCTTTTATCAGAAACAGTGTTTTGAGACAGAATATTGCTATGTTGCCCAGCCTGGCCTTGAACTCCTGGATTAAACAATCCCCTTGCCTCAGCCTCCTGTGTAGCAGGGACTCCAGATATGTGCCGCCATGTCCGGGTGTCTCCTGTTAATTTTATGATTATTGTTATTGTTATTAATATTATTGGTAAT
>VMDO01029794.1:0-22113 GCA_007922755.1 Pedetes capensis | reverse complement strand
GGGCAAAGGAACTGAGTAGACAGTTCTCAAATGAAGAGGTCCATAAAGCCATGAAACACATGAAAAAGTGCTCAATATCCCTAGCCATTAGGGAAATGCAAATCAAAACAATGCTGAGATTTCACCTTACACCAGTAAGAATGGCCAAGATCAATAAAACAAACAACAACAAATGCTGGCGAGGTTGTGGGGAAAAGGGGACACTCTTACATTGTTGGTGGAGCTGTAAATTGGTACAACCACTATGGAAATCAATATGGAGGTACCTCAAAAAACCAAAAATAGATCTACCATATGACCCAGCTGTAACACTATTGGGAATTTACCCAAAGGGAGATGAGTCATCATACCACAGAGACACCTGCATCTCCATGTTCAATGCAGCGCTTTTCACAATAGCAAAGGTATGGCATCAACCAAAGTGCCCTTCAACAGAAGAATGGATTAAAAAACTATGGTATATATACACAATGGAATACTATTCAGCAATCAAGAAAAATGAAATAGGGTCATTCGCAGCAAAATGGATGGAATTAGAGAAAATTATTTTAAGTGAACGAACACGAGCTCAGAAAGAGAAACAACACATGTTCTCACTCATATGAGAGAGCTGACTCAAAATTACAAGAAGGAAAAGTCCTACTCAAAGGTCAGATCACATTAAAAGGGGGGGAGGGAAGATAAGAATGAGGTTAATATAAATGGACTAGAAATCGCATGTAATTGTTCTAACAAGATAGAAACAAAGACCACTACAGGAAAAGTTTCTATCTTAAACAGAAATGGAACCCAAGGACATATAGAAAAATACTGTATAGTAAAAGATAGAGAAGACTTGGATGGGAAACTTAGATGGGAAGGGGGGGAAACACAGAGGAGGGTAAGGGGTAACCTATATGAATAATGCTTATCAAATTGCATATATGAAAATTGTCACAATGAAAAGCATGTCAAAATGAATCGCATTATGATGTACATTAAAAATTTCTAATAATAAAAAAAAGACATCATTCTTGAGGAAAGCAAAAGATTATTTAAAAGACAATGAAAAAAGAAAAGACCAAATCACATGCCAAAAGAGACTCTGAAAACTGCCTTTTAACAGTGAGTAGCTAAAGTAAAAGGAAGACATGACAAAGTTAAAGAACTAAACAGAAGGTTGCAAAGGCAACTCCAGAAGAAAAATATCAAATATCATAATGACATGTGCCAAGAGCTGGCAATAGAAAACCAAAAGGGAAGAACATTCTTTGTTTTTCTCAAGCTAAAGAACTGAAGAAAAAATGCAAGCCTTGAGTGGCAATAGTTAAGGATTCTACAGGAAAAATATTAAATGACACAGGAAACATCAAAAGAAGATGGAAGGAATACATAGATCCCTTAAAAGTAAAAAGAATTGGTGGATAACCAACTATTTAAAGAGGTAGCATATGATTAGAAACCAATGGTAATGCAGGAAGACATGGAAACTGCCTTGAAAGCATTGGTGAAACCCAAGGCTCCAGGAATTGATGGACTATCAATTGAGATGTTTCAACAAACAGATGCAGCACTGGAGGTGCTCACTTGTTTATGCTAGAGATTTGGAAAAAAGCTACCTGGCAAACTGACTGGAAGAGATCCATATTTGTGTCTATTTCTAAGAAAGAGAATCCAACAAAATATGGAAATTATCAAGTGCAAGTAAAATTTTGCTAAAGATCATTGAAAAGCGACTATAGCAGTATATTGACAGGGAACTGCCAGACAATCAAGCCAGATTCAGAAAAGGGCATGGAACCGGGACACCACCACCGAGGTCTCTTGGCTGAAAGCAGAGAATACCAGAAAAATATCTATTTATATTTTATTGACTATGCAAAGGTATTTGACTGTGTGGATCAAAACAAATTATGGATAATGTTGCACAGAATGGGAATACCAGAGCACTTAACTGTACTCCTGAGGAATCTGTACATGGACCAGGCAGCAGTCATTCAAACAGAACAAGGCAACACTGCTTGGTTGAAAGTCAGGAAAGTTGTGTGTCAGGGCTGTACACTTTCATTGTACTTCTTTGATCTCTATGCTAAGCAAATAATCTGTGAAGCTGGACTATATGAAGAAGAACATGGCATAAGGATAGGAGGCAGACTCATTAACAACCTGTGATTTGTAGATGACACAACTATGCTTGCTGAAAGAGAAGAGGATTTGAAACTTTTAGTGATAAAGATCAAAGAACACATCCTTCAGGATGGATTATGCCTCAACATTAAGAAAACAAGTCCTTCCAACTGGGTCAGTACGTAACTTCATGATAAATGGAGATAAGATAGAGGCTGTCAGAGATTTTGTTTTACTTGTTTCAATAATCAACACCCACAGAAGCAGCATTCAAGAAATCAAAAGACACACTGAATTGGGAAAAGCGGTTGCAAAAGACCTCTTTAAAGTGCTGAAAAGTAAAGATGTCATATTGAAAAGGAAGGTGCTCCTGACTCATGCCATGGTATTTTCAGTTGCATCATATGCTCGTGAATGCTGGATGGTGAATAAAGGAGACAGGAGAAGAATTGATGCTTTTGAACTATGGTGGTGGAGACGAATATTGAATATACCATGGACTGCCAAAAGAACCAACAGATCTGCCCTAGAAGAAGTGCAATCAGAGTGCTCCTTGTAAGCAAGGATGGCTAGACTGCGTCCTGTGTATTTTAGACATCTAGTCAGGAGGGACCAGTCCCTGGAGAAGAATATCATGTTTGTGAGTGAAAAAAAAGGAAGACCCTCTACTAGTTGGATTGACACAGTGACTGCAACAATGAGCTTAAACATAAAAAAGATTCTGTGCATGGCACAGTGTCAGGGAGTGTTTCCTTGTGTGCTACATAGGCTCTCTATGAGTTGAACCTGACACAAATGGCACTGAACAACAACAACAAGTAAATGATATATCCTCACACTGATTTTTGGGGATATGCAAATTATAACAATAACCAAGCATAACTGTTAGAATGGCTAAACTTTAAGATAGACAATTGTTGGCAAGGATGTGGAGCAACTAGAATTCTCATATTCTGCTGATGGGAATTAATAATGGTATAGTAACTTTAAAAAAATGGTTTTTACATTCTCGAAAAATTAAACATATTCCTACTATATATCCCAGTCATTCTCTTAGGTATTTTCCCAAGAGAAATGAAAGCATAGATGTACATGAAGACTTATAAGTGAATGTTCATAGTAACCTGAATTATCCCCAAAGTAGAAATAATCTGAATGTCCATCAACTTGTGAATAGATAAACAGAATGTGGAATAAAAGCTGGGGACCATGGCGCATGCTTGTAATCCTAGTGACTTAGGAGGTTTAAGAAGGAGGACTTTGAATTTGAGGCCAGAGGCAGCCTGTGCAACTTAGCAAGATCCTACCTCAAAATAAAAAATAAAGAAGAAGCTGGAGGTGCAGTTCCATGGTAGAGTACTTGCCTAGCATGCATGAGAGCCTAGGTTCAACCCTCCAGTACTGAAAGAAAAGAAAAGAAAAAGTGGAATAAAAAGAACCAAGTGATACACATAAAAACATGGATCTCAATTTCCCTACATAAAAGAAGTCAATACAAACAGGTATATAGGTAAAACCCACAGAACTGTAAAACACAAAGGATGAATCCTATTGTAAAGTATCAATATTGGTTTATTAATTTTAACAAATGAACCACTCTAATGTAAATGAGATATCTCCTCCACCTCATACTGGGGATAGAACCCAGGATCTTGGATATGCTAGGCATGCAGACATTAATAATAGGGGGAAATGTGTGTAGGGGAAAAGAGAGTATATGGGAACTTCCTGCTAGTCTGCTCAGTTCTTCTGTAAACTTAAAACTGTTGCTAACATTTATAAAGTTTATTAATTTAAAAATTATAAGTCTATTAATTGAAACAAATTAAGGAAATGAAGCAAATATGGAGGCGTGTTATAATTTTTCCCTTTTTTGTGGTGCTGGGGAATCCAGGGTCTTATATATTTTAGGCATAATTGTTAAATATAGGTAATGGATGTAATGTACTTTATATATTGCTCTCTACTCTTCAATATGGTTGAAACTGTTATTTGGAAATGTTTGTATGATTCCATTTTTATAAGATTCTAGAAAACACAATATAAAAAAGAAAGAAAAACATGCAACCTAATTTATAGTGATAAAAAGCAGATCAGTGGTTTCTTGGGGACAGGAGAGGCAGGAAGGATTAAAAAGAAGCAAAAAGAAACTCTGGAGTAATTAGTATACTTATTATCTTGATTGTGGTGATAGTTTCAGGGCTCATAGTTTCATACACATGTCAAAATCCCTCAAATTGTATATTTTAAGTATTTACAGCTAATTACATGTCAACCTTATCCCCAAAAGATGAAGAAAACAATTAGTAAAGTATACTGAATTGATAATAAAAACAATAGGCTTTCATGGCCAAGGAGCAATCTGAAAACAAAAGATTATGGAGAAGGAAAACCTGATTGCCCAAACAAAATGTCATTACAAGCAATATGGAATGAATGACTGCTTCAGAAAACAAAATTAGTAAATAAGTACATTCTTAAAGGAGTTTTACAAAGCTTAGGGGAAAAATAAAGGACAAAGAGTTGGGCATTGAGAGAAAAAATAAATTCCTGCAACAGAGAAAGTCCTTAGAGTTTCAAGAACAAAGCAAACACAATTAATAATAATAATAAACAGTTATCTGCAAAAAAGAATGTAATCAGCATCAACCCTAAGTGCCAATGTATTATGAAGTACCATTTACAGAGCTCTGAAGAAAAGGATCACAATTATAGGATTCCAAATAAAGGTAAATTATGGCACTTCTGCGATAATCCTGAATTTTAAGTGTTTTGTCTTAGAAATTATAATACTCCTGTACAGTTCCAGAGGGAATAAAGAAGTTCTAAATCTACATGTGGGGGATGAATAAAGAAAATTTGATCAACGCACAAAGACAGAAAAGGAAGGAGGAGGAGGAGGAGGAGGAGGGGGACAAGGATGAGGGGGAGGACAAGTGCAAGGATGAGGACAACGATGATAGGAGGAACAGGAGCTGCTTACTCTCTGCACCTACCTGCCCTCCAAAAAATAATAGGGACTAAACATATCAAATACAAATACAACAATAAATGTGAATGTATTCAATTTCCCTATAAAGAGACACATAAAATCAGACTTAGATAACAACAAAAACACCCACTATATTACTCTTCATAAGAAAACACTGCAACTGAAGTCTTAATAAGATATAAAATAAAAACATCAAAAAATATACGTAGAAAATACAAACAAAATAAAACAATATAGTAATGTTAACATTAAACATAATTGAACTAAAACGGGTAAAATATATGTTATACCTAAGCTAAGGGGATGTTTACCTGTCAAAAAACATAGCAGTTAAAATATATAAATTAAATCAAGCGGTTGAAAAAAAAGTAGAGATAATCTGAATATAATTATAAATTTGATTTCATACTCAGGTATAGAGTTTTGTATACTACAAATAATACAAGTTCTAGCTGGGTGCCATGGTGCATACCTGTAATCCCAGGGACTTGGAGCATAAGGCAGAAGGATCATGAGTATAAGGCCAGAGGCAGCCTATGCAATTTATTGAGACCTTGTCTCAAAATTTAAAAATTAAACAACAACAAAAAAACACAACAGAAAACAAAAAGAAAGCAGGTTGTGGTGGTACATGCCCATAATCCCAGAATTTAGGAGACTAAGGCAGGAAAATTAATGTGAATTCAAGGCCAGCCTGGACTACACAGGGAGACCCTCTCTCCAAAAAAAAAAAAAAAAAAAAAAAAAGGTGGGGGGTGTAGGGGGTGATAAGGAGGGGCTCAGTGGTAGAGCATTTGCCTAGCAAGTGCAAGGCCCTGGGTTCAACCTCTCAATACTGCAACAATAACAAAACAACAACAAATTTTTTTCAAATATTCATGAAACATGTATGAAAGTTAACCACATATTTACTCAGCCACAAGAAAAATTTGAATAAAACCTAAAGTGGAAATATGAAGGTAAAATTCTCTGCCAAAACGCAATATTCATTACTTTTTAACAGGTTAGAGAGAAAAATGCAATAGTCTAATTAGCTTAGCGAAAATTTGAGCAATGGTGCAAGTAACACCTATAGAGTCAAAAGACTTGCCTGTCTCCAACTGTTTATGTTTTACAAATATTTCAGGAAAGAAAAAATCTCACTGAGCAAGCTTTTTGTCTTTTCACTATATTCCCGGAAAATTGTTAAGTCCTAAATGGATATTTGTTGAATGATTCAATGAAAAATTATCACACATTGTATCTGATATATACCAAGTATTATACATAAATGTTGTTGTTGTTAGGTGCTGTTGAGTCGGTATCCAACTCATAGCGACCCTCATAGGGTTTTCAATGGCTGTTTCGGGATTGCCTTGGGAGTGGATTGCCAGGTCCTTCTCACAGTTTCTCGGGACCTCAGAGACTGTAGTACAGTGCTCTACCAACTGAGCTAAATCCCAGCCCCTATATATAAATACAATACCTAAAAAGGTATTTATTAAAATGTAATATCCATTCCCGGGAATTTGCAATTTTACCAAGTATGCACACCAGGTAATTTGTAAATACTGAGATCCACTAGTTTACCAAAAATGATGAAACCACTTTGTTTAGAAATCAAAATGATGAAAATCTAGAAACATCTTAAAAGTTAGAAACAGTATGATTATAACATTATTCTGTCAACTTTAATTAATGTAATGAGAAGAGAAAGAAAAGGGTAGAAAAGAGAGGGAGGAACAGAAGAAAAGAAGGAAAGAACACGTTATTTCATTATCGGGGAAATATGATAACTACATTAATTTGCAGGTGAACTGAGTGCCTATCCAAGGGAAGCAACTAAAAATGACTGGATGCTAGAATTTGCTGGGCGAAGTGGCATTCACCTTTAATCTCAGAAACCTGGGAGGCTAAGGCAGGAGGATTGCAAGTTTGAGGCCAAAGGCAGCCTGCATAATTTAGCAAGACCCTGTCTTAAAATACAAAGTAAAAAATGGGCTGGGCTCAGTGGCTGAGCACTTTCAAATAGCATGTGTGAGGCCCTGGGTTCAACTCCCCCGTACTGGAAAAACAAAAAGGTGGGGGGTGGGGTTAGAATTTAAGCAAGAATTTTTCAGTGTATCAGAAATAATCGTAAGTGAAAAACAGATGGGAAAATGAACATTGCAACTCAAAATTCAAGGAATAAACTGATCATGAAATATGAAAGAAGCAAACTATAAAAATTTATTAAAGGTTGAAAAAAATTCTATCATTTTGAAGAGATAGCTGGTATCACAAGTTTTCCCATGAAGAAATCTTCACCAAAGGAGGAAATGGTTAATGATCTGAAGGAGGCAGGCAGCAGGAGCATCGCCAAGAAAAAGAGAAAATTCTCTTTCAAGGAAAAGCCAGTCAGCAACGGAGCTAAAGAGGCTGTTGGCAGCAAGACTAGGGCCAAGAAAAAGAAAAGATTCCAAAACCCATTCCCGATTCACATAAACATTCCCTGGAGGGAGGGGCAGACCACAAAGGTGACATTTCCCAATTCGTGTTCTATACTCCAATTAAAATAAAATCACAGAACAAAACAACTGACTAGAGCTCTGGTGGCTTTGTACTATGTCACCTGAGCTAATCTGGAATGACAGTTCTCAGAATTTCCTTCCTTGTATAGTTCTGGGTAGTACTGGCTACCCAGGAGACATTTTGCATGAGATTTTGAAGGCAGAAATTGAAGCAGCAACTGTGTTTTTCAGTCTGATGGTCAGTGCAGGGCACTCTGTGGCGTGCACACATCTTGCTGATGATCTGTTAGCTCACTCTGTTGGTGTGGGGAAACAGCTGGACATGCAGCTCCTTCAGCTCCCATCAGACCTTCTTTCAGGTTCTCCTAATCCTTGTTCTACATGTGCAACTCCAGGGTCAAGAGTATCTGTGTCTCCTGCAGGTCACCCACAACAAAACTGGAGGGGGTGAGGTGCTGGTGTAGGTCGCATTTTGAATCCAAGGGTTTCAGTTTGTCCTTGCTTTCCTGCCAGTGCTGCTGATCTGAGACAACAGCTTGCACAGAATGCTCTACCAGCTCCCACAATTCCATAAAGTCTAATCCCTGTAGTAAATCCCTTATTCTTTAGCATGCAAAGTAGTTCTGCTTCTTTAATGGAATACAATCTATACACAAGCTACAACATTTTATTACACAAAAGGAAAATATTGATGGTATTATTCTCTTCAAATTAATCTATGAAGTAAATGCAGTTCTCATTAAAAAGAAAGGGGCTTGCCAGGCGCGGTGGCATAGGCCTGTAATCCCAGAGGCTCAGGAGGCGGAGGCAGGAGGATCTCAAGTTTGAGACCAGAGGCAGTCTGTGTAATTTAGCGAGACCCTGTCTCAAAAAGTAAAAATATGGGCTGAGGTGCAGCTCAGTGGTCTAGCACTTGCAGAGTGTGCAGGCGTGAGGCCCTGGGTTCAACCCTCAGTACAGCAAAAAAAAAAAAAAAAAAAAAGGGGGGGCTTTCATTTTCTAAATTTCATGTGAAAGAATGCTAATAAACTTTTGAAAAGACACAGTAATGTGATCATTGCAAGGTAAATACAAAGTCCCAAAGTCCCAAACCAGATGAAGTATATTTATAGTTGGGGGATAATGTGTGCATAATTCCAAATTGGTAGAGGAACTATGTATTTTTACCCTAGATCCTGTTATCAGCTGGGATTTTTTAGGGCATGGAGCAGAAAACACTCTGGCATTACAAGCAGAAAACACACTTATTGAAAGAATATTGGGAAATCAGATTTGCTAGGTTTTGTGAACACACATTTCTGGCATCTGTTCCACTCCCACTAGTGGTACAGATACTTGACATCTCTGGCTTAGATCCTAAGTATGAGAATGAAAAACTTAATAACCGTATTCCTCTATTATTTGTCTCTGATGAGGACATTTATGCACTGGATGTGGTTTGGGTGTTCCTCAAAAGTTTATGTGTTGGGATGGGAGGCTTGGTCTCCAGGGCAAGGGCACTGGGAGGTGATTCGTCCATTAAAAAGTGGGATATAGTGGGAGGTCCTTGGGTCACTGGTGGCCTAGCCCTTGGAAAAGATTAAAGTAGTTCTTGTAGGATCCTTCAGTAGTTCTCCTGAGAGGACTGTTAATAAAGCCAGAGCTTGGTCCCACCTGCTCGCTGGCTTTCTATAGAAAGGGATGATTGCTCCCACATGTACTCCCATCACTTCCATCCACCTGGATGGAACACAGCCAAGTCCAAGTGTTGATGGGGGCTTGGCTGGGGCTGAAGGATCTATTTCCACAGTCACTAATGAACTTTTTGTTCCTCTCTCTGGCTTGGCTGAAGGCTTGGCTGGGGCTGAAGGATCTATTTCCACAGTCACTAATGAACTTTTTGTTCCTCTCTCATCAAGCAAAGCATTTTATACTTTTCAAATATAAAATGCAATTGCACTGCCCCAATATGTGTAGGTGTTCCTATTCGTTAGCTATGATACTGCTATTTGTATAATCCTAGTTATTCAGGAGGCTGAGGTAAGACAGTTGTGAATTCAAGTCCAGAGGCAGCCTCCACAATTTAGCAAGATCCTGTCTCAAAATAAAAAATAAAAAAAGGGCTAGTGGTGCAGCTTAGGGGTGGAGAGCTTGCCTAACATGGGCAGCCCAGTGCTGAAAAAAAAGAAGAAAACGTTTTCATTCTTCATGTCACTTTACATTTGGATCATTTCAATATTTAAATAACTTTTGTTTTTTGAGACAGGGTCTAAGATAGACTAAGTTGGCCTCAAAGTTGAGGTCCTTCTGCCTCAGCCTCCGGAGTACCTGGGATAACAGTCATGTACCACTATGTCTGGCTTGAAGTAACTTTTTGACTTTTGACTTTATTCATGACCTTTGTAGCTTATAGCCACACCACTGAGGCATCCAATCCCATCAGATCTGGGAAGCTAAGCAGGGTCGGGCCTGGTTAGTACTTGGATGGGAGAACATCTAGAAACACCAGGTGCTGTAGGCTTGGAAAAGGGACCTGGCAGCCCACTCTCAAAATACAATGAATAGCAGAGAAGCACTGATTTAGTGCCAAGGATGGCATCATATTGGGGAGTGTTTCATCTGTTGTCGTTATGAGTTATGAGTCAATGGCACTTAACAACAACATGATCTTTGCTTGTTACTCAATCTTTTTAGAATATGAACACATCATGTGAAACGTTGTTGTTGTTGTTAGGTGCCGTCGAGTTGGTATCTGACTCATAGCGACCCTCATAGGGTTTTCAATGGCTGTTTCGGGATTGCCTCGGGAGTGGATTGCCAGGTCCTTCTCCCATTTTTGCGGTGCTGGGAATTGAACTCGGGACCTCAGAGACTGCAGCGCAGTGCTCTACCACCTGAGCTAAATCCCAGCCCCATGTAAAACGTAGAGTTAGTAAAATTTAAATAAATATTGTGATCATAAAAATTGTTTCCTGGAGCCAGCATGGTGGCTCATGCCTTCAATCCCAGTGATGCAGGAGGATCACAAACTCAAGGCCAGAGGCACCCTGCATAGCTAAAATCCTGTCTCAAAATACAAAGTAAAAAATGGGCTGGGGATGTGGCCCTAGGTTCAACTCCTCAGTCCTACCAAAAAAAAAAAAATTGCTTCCTGAGTGATAAAAGACATAATAAAATAGATTATAGATTATAGAAACATCATGAGATTTGCATAGATTATAGAAACATCATGAGATTTGCAGAAGATACTGACCTTTTATTTTTGTCTCAACGATTTTGTAATTAAGTGCATATATAAACATGGGTTTTGTGACAGTGGAGCTTTTGTGTTAGGCCTCCAGATAGTCTGTGCCCAGCCTATGTTCTCTTCATATTCATTCACCTGAATGACTTTCTTGCTCCTTAGGGTTGCAGTTTACTAAAGGAAGGGGTTTTTCTTTGGCCATTAATTCAAGCTTTGTGTGTCCCTGTTCTCATCCAACTAAGTGGATAATGGCATTTATCTTTGGTTCAAAGGGATATTTTATAAACTATAAAATTATATGCACTAAACCTTTAAACACATTGACTTTCTTATGCATTCAAGCATCAAATGCTCATTTTCTCAAGTAGAAACAATGATTCATAATTTATGGCATTATAAATCCTGAGTTTGTAGAAAGGATTTGTGACCTTGTAATGAAGGTTTCTTTTTGTAATTTTTGCATTTTGTTTATATGTCTTAGCTGAATGTACTCAGAAATCATTATTTCTTTATCCTGGAAAAATGTGTAGAAAATAACCCAATGTTAACGCTTTAGAAAATAATTTTCCTTATCGCAAATGACCAAAATTTGAAGATTGTTGTAGACTCCATTAACAGTTTTTCTCTGCAAACTATTCTCCACATAAAGCACCTATATAAGTTTATTTCATGTGAAGATATAGTAATCTTAGTACAGACTTGTCATGTGTCAATTAATACATAACTATGAACAAATTGTTTTTATAAGTTTTATTTATCATATTGTACATAATTTTATTAATGCTAATCAATGTTACATATTTTAATGCTGGGGATTAACCCAGGGCCTCATACATACTACCAAGCACTGAGCTATATCCCCAGCCAATTCTTAGCCTATGAACTAACTCTTCATTGGGATATTATTTGGAATGACTTCTCTACCATAATAGCTAAGAACTCATACTATGAAATTTTCTCTGTGATTTGCAGAAGTGACTTTCTGCAATAGTCCAACTTTGTCACACCTCATCCCCATTATAGAAAATGCCTTCAAAGTATGCAATTTGGAAATCCCTCTTTCCTTCAGTCTACAAACACATAATTAGCCAGTCATTTTAGTTATATGCTATCGTGTATTACATCTTATACATTTCTGCCAAAACAGAACAAATCCTCAATGTCAATGTCATCTTCAAACTACTCCCCTTCCCACTAGCCTCACACGTTATTTACAAAAACCTGAGGTAATAGCATAATCCAAAGTCCAAAACCTAAGCAATGAAGCACAGTAACTCAGGCCTGTAGTTCCAGCACTCTGGGGAGGCTGAGGTGGGAGGATCACTTGAATTTAGGAGTTTGAGACCAGCTTAGGCACCATGTCTCAAAAAACAAAACAACAAAAACACCCAAACTGCCTTTATTATGCTTTACAAATAAGTCCTCTTCGCTGCACTGTAGTTGCTGTGAAACTTAATATATTTGCTTAAGGATACCAAAAGCAGATGCCAACTCTAATGCTGATGATTCATAAAGGCAGGAAATACAAATCCCGCCCACTTTCATAGGAACTTTTTATAGCCATCAGCTCACTGCCCATAAAATGTTTAGTGGCTATGACCACTACAAACAAAACATACGATTCTCAGCTACACTATGTCTCAAATCTCAGCAAATTCTCAATGTTTTTCTGGGGCTGGTGTGATGCTGTAATTTTCAGAATGTCAAATTTAAAACTGGGGCAGGAAGCCCTGGCGTCTGCAGGAAGGGAACATGTTACACAGCATGGGAGCCTCTCGGCCCGGGGCGTGGTTAGTCGGCTTCTCCGACAAGACTCCCGCACCCAGCCCCGCGACAGGGTAACTCCAGGGGCGAGGAGCACAGGAGAGCACGGGGGCCGACGGGATGGAGAAGACGCTCGAAGCCCGAAGAAGACGCTGGGGCTCCGCGCAGACGCCGGGGCCTCGGGACGGTGCGGCAACCCCGCACGCCTGCCTTGCTCCCACTTCTGCGCGCCCCACCTCCCTCCATGCTCGACCTCCCAAATCCCAGGCTTCAGCCTTGAGAGGGTCTCGCCTACCCCATCCCCAAGTTCGGTTCTCGCGGCCGAGGCGAACGGCCGCGAACGGCGGCCCCGCCCCCCGGCCAGCACCATAGAGGCGCCGGGCGCCGGCCGGAGCGGCCCCTGCACGCCCAGGCGGCCGAGAGGACGCCGGGATACTGGCCCACCCGAGTTTGAGGGAATCGCCGGCTAGTGCTGTCTGGTTGAGGGGTCTCTACCTTGAGTTCTCCACCACCGTACCTCCAAAAAGAGACCTTTGGACTACGGAGAGAGAAGCGGGAAGTGCCTCGCTGGCTTCGTCTCTCACACGCGGCTCAACCGGCGCGGAGTCACCGAGCCCGACGTCCCTCCCACCACGCACCCATCTGGCGGCAGGAGGCGGGGCGTGAGGAGCGGCCTCACCCAATGCCGGGTGGACAGGTGTGCGCCTCGAAGGTGGAGAGAGGTTTGGGAGCTCTTTCAGGGCTGGCAACAGACAGCTTTGCCTGAGATGGCGGGAGCGCGCGCCTTACACCTCACGCCCCTCACCTCCCCTGTGGGGATTCCCCAGGGTTCTTAGCTCCGACGCTGGCGGATGTTGGGCGCTGTCTTTCCAGAGGACAGCAACATGGCTAGACCACTGAGCTGCTACGTTTAAGAGACAAAAAACAACAGCAGTTATATAATGCAATTCACTGGACTCACAAGTCCAGCCTGTCTCCTTGCCTTGCGGTGATGGGTGTTGTCTTAGCATCAAGGAGACATCTGGCTTGATAGTGGCTCTTGGAAAGCAGTGGCCCAAAAGCAGATGCACTAGGAGGGTTCATCTTTCCCTTTGCTACGTCGTCTCTCAAGTGTCAGATGGAAAGCAAGAGCAGCAGTGAGATATTAATTATATAGTTGAAAGAGATCGTAGATATCTGGCATCTTCAATCCGTAGCAAACTCCTAGGCCATTTAACAGAACCGTAAAATTTCTTAATCATAGACGTTTTCATTGTTCACATTTTACTTCTCGGAGTGCTTTTAATCATGATAAGGACAAGTTTTCTTTCTGAGTGTAGTAACAATTCAATGGCAAATGACATATAGGCCTTCTGGAGCTGTTGAGTAACAACACGGAGGGCTTCCTGCAAACCAAGGCAGAACAAAATTGTTACATTCTTTTCTTTAGCCAGTCTACTGCCTAAAGGCACCAATTAATTAATATAACAGAGGGTTCAGTATGCCAAATATAAAATTTTACAGAGGGCAAGTTCTAGTAGAGGATATTGACCACAAGGAAAGAAAACAAGGTGGATTGTTATAAGTGCTCTGCAGATAATAATCAGTGTAAAGTATTAGAGTTGGGAGAAGCCAACTTAGGTATCTGTAGAGGTTTGTATGTGCAAATAATTTTGCTGAGACCTGGAATGTGAAGGAGCCCGGAGTGAGAGGAGCTAAATAAAAAGAGGGTTTTATGCCCATTCAGCTTACTGACACTGTCACACCCGATGAACTACATACACTCTTTCTATTCTTCTTGTTTCTTCTGTTGCCTCCCTTTATGAAGAGCCTGATCTTTTACAGAAAGAAAATTAGAACATTTCTGGCTGTGTGTGGTATAAACCTGAAGTCTTTAGATGTGTAATTTTATTTTCATAGACAAAGTTGTAATAAATAGCACTTTTGGTGAGCTCATTTCTCTTAATTTCACATTGCTGCATAAATCTTTTCATGTTCAAAACAAATGAAAGTTCATGAAACAGTTTAAATAAAACATATTCTTCGCTTTAGTGCTTGATCCTTAGCTTGTAATATTGCCTAGGCCTTTTTTTTTTTTTTTTTTTTTTGAGATCTAGTTCTCCTTTCATAGTTCTCTTGGAAGAGAGACTAAATAGCAAATGACCAAATGCATAATTCTGCATATTTAAAAAGAAACTTGAAAATTAATACCCAGGTGTGGTGGTGCATGCCTATAATCCCAGCACTTGGGAGGCTGAGGTACAAGGATCCATGTGAGTTTGAGACCAGCTTAGTCTACATAGTGAGCCTGGGCTACACAGTGAGACCGTGTCTCAGATTTAAAAAAAAATTAATTGTAAATGATCCATAAGATAAAAGCAAAATTTATAATTTTACAATTTTTTCTCATAAATCTCACAGGATTAAATGAAATACTTCAAATTTTCAAAGTATTTATTTATAAATGCATTATAAATATTTCAAAAATTTACAAATTAGGTAAAATACAACTATAGTTAAATGTCAATTTTCACACAATCATTGTGTAGAATACATGCGATTTCTTGCCTAACTAATAAATTTACAGCAGTCACTTGAAACTGAATCCTTAAGATTTAATCATACATTGTAATAACTCCATTTTAGAGTTTGATAGAAGACTTTTTAGAGTTTAATAGAAGACACTCAATATCTTGAAGGATTTTAGAAGTTTTTTCCAATGCTGTTGATACTCTCTTTTCATTAACGTCTAGGAAGATTTCTGAGGAGCTTGATTTATAATAATCAGCACACTGCTCATTTTTCTTGTTAGAAGTCTGGTTGAGGATACCACTATTTTCCAGTAGCACTGAGTTACTTAGTTAAAGAGCTTTTCCTCACATTTTTCATTATATAAATATTTTACTTTTTAGAAAGCCTGACCTTTATATTTCTCAACTGCAAGGAAGATCTCTTGGATCACAGTTTTTATTTCAGAATTTATGGAGTCTACCCCTTATTGACCCTCAGCACCAAAAAATGGGAGATGGATGTGGCAATCCACTCCCGAAGCAATCCTGAAACAACCAACCACTGGAAACCCTAAGAGGGTTGCACTGACTTGGACTCAACTCAGTGGCAACTAACAACATCACCCACCCTTATAGATGAGGCAACCAGTTACAGTATAAAGAAGTGGGAAGGAGGAGAAAGTATGTGTGTGTCTGGATGGAGGTTTGGTGATAGGGAGAAAATAAAAAATATCTCAGTATTATTTCTTAACCTTCACTTGTATTGAGAATAAAAAGGAAGAAGAGTAGGGATGATAGGATTATAAACTGTAGTGTCTTAATTTTAAAAGACTTAAGAGTAAAGAGAAGCGTCTTTGTGCAGAATTAGCTTATTATTTGAGTCAGGTTACAGAAAAATGATAAGAGAAAACAAATTCAGATAATGGGTGAGAATGTAAAGAATGAAATGTTTCATAAGAAAAAAGTCAGAGATAAGTCTTCAGCAGTTATAATTTAGAATGTAATTATATAAATCTCCAAAAGAGACATTAACCTTAATCACTGTTTCTTGCTCAATTTAATCCCCCCAAAGTATAAATGTTAGCATGTGCACCTTCTATAGGTAAGAAAATTTCTTAAGCAGTGTATAATAATTAATATTCATAAAATAGTCATTAATTAAGCCTAGAATGGAAAGGGAGTGTTTACAATAATACGTTCTGTTTAAAGGATACAGTTAAACTTCTGTATCTTTTCAAGTTCAGAAGCAATACACCTGTGCAAGGAAAAGAAAAAGGTAAGTTCATGCTAGTTATCTGATTCCTTTATACTCATAAACTTTCAAATAAGCATATTTGGCTTTCTCCCCCATCAAAGTTAGGATTTTAAACAGAAGTACCTAAAAGTTAAGAATTATCTTTATGTTGGGCATAACTATGGGTATAATCTGTAGTCCCAGCACTCAGGTGGTGGAGGCAGGAGGATGGCAAGTTTCAGTACAGCCTGAGTTACACAGCAAGATCCTGTTTCAAAAAACCAAGGGTTGGGGATATAGCTCAGTGGGAGAGCACTTGCCTAATCCTCAGTACTGCAAAAACAAAACAAAACCTCTATATTAACTTTATTTAGAAACAAATCAACTTGGCTCAACTGATACTCACTGAATGCTTTAAAAGGCAAATTAATGAAAATCCCCACTTGAAGGACTTTGTAATCAAGTATTGATATTTTAAGGTAATGGGGCTTCCTGCTACTCCTTGGTACCAACCTAGTATACCTACTTTCTAAATTTTACTGTATACTTTCAAAACCTACTAAAATCTCATCCCTTCTATGAAAGAAGTGATGTCTCCTTCCTTAAATTTATGTAGCATTATGTTAGTCAATCATATATTTATTTGTAATGCCATCTCTTGCAACTTCTGATCTTTAACGTTCTGATCTTCCTACCTAGATTGTTTTACTCAGAAAAAAATATTTTTCTGTACTTTCTGTTGATTTGCCAATTAATTTTGGAAAGGCCTCATTTATATAGAACTAGATAGTTTGGGAAGTCCAAGTTTTACACAGTTGAATTAGATGTTAAAATGTTTCTTAAACACAAAAGTTGACAATATAAACATCAGCTCTTACCGTGTTTGAGAGGAAGAGACATTGGGGCAACTGGCATGAGGTAACGGGCTGAAAGTATAAAACTAGCAAAACCCCTTAGTATGTGCTCTTTTATTTCCTGTTACACTAGAATGAAATATGAGCAATGGCATACAACTTCAAGTAATGTAATTTAACTACCTTAATGAAAAATTATGGAGGACATTAATCTGCAAACATCTCTACACTCAAGCGCTTAAAGTCTTTTTTATAGTTCACAATAGGAAATATGCCCTGTCTGCTTTATTACAATGGACCTCCTTATCAGTTTGCAATCTTTTTTCTCTTTGTACTCCAGCCTATGGATGGTGAAAAGAGATCTTTCATCATCCTAAGCATCTGTGGGCTGGGATTTGGCTCAGTTGGTAGAGCACTGCACTGCAGTCTCTGAGGTCCCAAGTTCAATTCACAGCACCGCAAAAGTGGGAGAAGGGCCTGGCAATCCACTCCCAAAGCAATCCTGAAACAGCCATTGAAAACCCTATAAGGGTCACTATGAGTCGGATACCGACCCGAGGCACCTAACAAAGCATCTGTGGAAAACAACTTGGATATGACTTACTCAAAAAGCCTACTGATTCTTTGTCATTCCAAAATACCTTTTACACACCTGGGCACAGGCAATAATATAACCTTTAATCTTGTACATAAGATGAACCAGCTTCTCATGAAATATTTTCTGTATTCTTTTTTGACTTGTTGTTGTTGTTGTTAGGTGCCGTGGAGTCGGTATCCAACTCATAGCTACCTTCTGTACAACAGGGGAAACACTATTGTCAGTGCTTCTCTGCTGTTCATAGGGTTTTCAATGGCAGATTGATTTTTGGGAGGGGGCTGCCAGGTCCTTCTCCCAAGCCTACAGTACCTGGTGTTCCCAGGCGGTCTCCCATCCAGGTACTAACCAGGCCCGACCCTGCTTAGCTTCCGAGATCTGATGGGATTGGATTCCACAGGGCTACGGCTGCAGGCTTTTTTGACTAACATCTATTAAAAAGTTGAATCAGTAAGCTAATAATGGTGAGTAGGTACAAAAAATAATGAAATTACTTTAGGTGGCTGTTTGTTGTGTAATTTCTTTTCTTCCTTCAACCTACCCTTTTTCACAAGACAAACCACAGTGGAGATGTTCTGAAAAGGGAATGGAGCTATTCCGCTTCAGTCACTTCCTTTGCCTCTACTGTTCCTAGGTCTTTCTACCCATGGCTGCTATCATCAATGTGCACTTTCACTTTTTAGTATGTCTTGACAGTTATCCTCTTCAGCTTTCATATAAAGATGGTAGCATTTTACAAACTTTGCTATCTGAGCAATGCTGAAGTGATCAGTTTCATAGCCATATATAATTTCCCTATTTTCTCAACTGCATTTTGTTAGCTAATCATACAACTTTTCTGCTCTCAAATAGGCTGTAGCTGAAGGATGAGGCATTTGGAGAACTAAATCCTTAGATATTTGAGATACTTAGATAACACCTTCTGATTTGATGGAATTTGTTCTAAAAGACTTTGCAAAAGATGCTTAAGAATCAGGCTCTATATGTATTTTTTAAAATTTTTTCACCACACTATGCTAGGTCATCTCACAAGTTAGGCTAGGGCTATAAGTGGTGGAGCACTTGCCTAGCATGCAGAAGGCACTGATTTGATCTCAGTAAAGCAAAAAAGTTCCAGAATTGTTTCTGGCATCCTTTTTCAGCCTGCAGCCATAGCCCTGTGGCATCCGATCCCGTCAGATCTTGGAAGCTAAGCAGGGCCGGGCCTGGTTAGTACCTGGATGGGAGACCACCTGGGAACACCAGAAGCTGTAGGCTTGGGAGAAGGACCTGGCAACCCCCTCCCAAAAATCAATCTGCCATTGAAAATCCTATGAACAGCAGAGAAGCACTGACAATAGTGTTTTCCCTGTTGTACAGAGGGCCACTATGAGTTGGATACCAACTTGACGGCACCTAACAACAACAACAATTTTAGGCCTACAGCTGTAGCCTTGTGGCATCTGATCCCGTCAGATCTCGGAAGCTAAGCAGGGTTGGTCCTGGTTAGTACCTGGATGGGAGACCGCCTGGAAACACCAGAAGCTGTAGGCTTGGGAGAAGGACCTGGCAACCCCCTCCCAAAAGTCAATCTGCCATTGAAAACCCTATGAACAGCAGAGAAGCACTGACAATAGTGTTTCCCCTGTTGTACAGAGGGTCGCTATGGGTCAGATACTAACTTGACGGCACCTAACAACAACAACATCCTTTTTCAATATATTTAGGCTGTACTCAATGATATTAATCTTCCTAATGACTTTTCTTCCTTTTTTGCAGCACTGGAGGTTGAACCCAAGACCTTGAGCATGCTAGGCAAGAGCTCCACCACTGAACTGCACATCTAGCCCCTTTTATATTTTTCATCTTCAGACAGGTTCTTGCTAATTTGCACAGGCTGCCTCTGGCCTCAAACGAAAGATCCTCTTGCTTCAGCCTCCTAAGTCACTGGGATTCTCAGTATTTGCCCCACCACCTAACTTCTAGCTATCATTTTTCCATTTAGAAAATTACATTCTCATCAAATGTGAACTCTTCTGTTTATTAACAGATCCATTTCTTCTTTTTTTCTTCATCTCCTCTTCCTCCTCCTCTTTTTTTGCAGTAGTGGGGGATTGAACCCAGAGCTTTACACATACTTTGCAAGCATTCTACCAGCCCCTTTTTCATATTTTAACTTGAGACAAGGTCTCATTGAGAGATGCCTCTGGCCTTGAACTTGTAATCTTTCTGCCTCTGAATTGCTGGGATTACAGGAGTGTGCCATCACGCTTGGTTGTAAAGATCCATTTCTATCCATCGAAATTTGCCACATAACCCAGTGGGTTACATCTGCTCCATAAAAATTATCTCATTATCTCCACAGGCCAAAAGATCCTTTTTGCTTCTCTCCTTGCTTTCTCCCTATGACATCTTATTTTTCCTAAATATTCCTTTGAAGCCTGGTTCTAGTCCCCTGCAATGAAATGCACACAGGAGGGAGGGACAAAAATACCTCACTTGTTAATTTGCCAATGAATTTGGGGGAGGTAATTAAGATGACAAATTATTTTAAAACAATTTTTTTCTGAAAGCTAATATTAGGTAACATTTTATTTCCTTTAATATTACTAAAATTTTAAGAATTTCCTTTACATTTTTCCACAAAGTTTTTAATTTACAAAATCATAAAGAGCCACTCATTTTGAGGTAAAGTTTTCAACAAAGGTTTCTGCCCTTCAGAAGAAATACACATCTAACTAAAAATAAATTATTTTCAAGCTTAAGCTATTAAAAACATGACAGGTGTTAAACATATTTAAAACTATAAGTTTTCTTAGGGAAAATTTTCAGGGTTTACTATTTGATACCAATTTTTAAATATTAGTTGGCTCTTCTATACAGATTAAGTTTTAAAGAAATAGAAATACCACAACAAATGCTGGTGCGGATTCAGGGAAAAAAGAACCCTTTACAACTACTGGTGGGCTATAAATTAGTAAAGTCATTATGGAAATCAGTACAGAAATTCCTCAGAATTTAAAACTAAAAATGGAATTATCATATGATCCAGCCATACCACTACTGGGTATATTCCCAAAGGAAGATAAGTCATACCACCAGGACACCTGTACTTCCATTTTTATTGCAGTACTCTTCACGATTGCAAGGAAATGGATTCAGCCCAGATGTCCATCAACAGGTGATTGCATTAAGAAGTGTGGTATATATATATATATGATGGAATATCATTCAGCAATAAACAAGAATGAAATTAGGCCATTTATAGCAAATAGATGGAACTGGAGATCATCATTTTATGTGAAATAACCCAAACTCAAAAAGAGGAATACCACGTTTTCACTCATATTCAGAAGCTAGATCTATCTTAAAAGAAGAAGAAGAAAAAAAAAAAACTATACACATGTATTTATATAAAGTTGTATATATCTAAGATTGGAAAATACAAAGGGACATGTCAAGAGGGGAAAGGGAGGGAAAGCAATATAGAAGGGTAAAAAGGGAGTAAACAAGTGCAAAATACAGGATGCAATTTTATGAAAATTCCATAATGAATCTCACTCTCCTGTATACAAGGAAAAAAAATACTATACCTCATAAATGTGTATAATTATTGTTACATGTCAATAAAAAAAGTTTTTTTAATAAAATGTTTAAGGAGTTGGAAATGTCAACAGTCCTGATCTGATAATTGCACATGGCATATATGAACTAAATTATTACTCTATCCTATAAATGTGTACAATTAAAATATTAATAAAAAATATAAATACCAATTTTCTTTGAGAACAGATGATGAATGTGTGGGCATCTTTCTTGAATTAGTCTGGGTCAATTTTCTGCACCACGATGTTACTGTTGTCACATATCTACAATGAACACACGAAATACTTGATAGAGAAACCTATTAATTTGTACAACTAACAAAAGAATTAAAGAAAGAAAAAATACTTGAAAGTGAACTTGTATACTTCCTACAAGTATATAAAAATAGAAAAACCAAACATCACTAAGACAATTTGGGAAAAAAGGATAAAGAAGAAATTTTAAGTAAGGCAATTACTAGGTAATTTTCTAAAATTTTTTTCACTAGATAGAGAAGAGGCAAGTTTTTTCCATTATTCATCAAGAATAAATGATTTACTTACATTCATGACTAATAAAGATGACATGTAAGAGTCAAAACAAATGTAATACTTGGATTTCATTTAAAACTCACATTCAAATGTTTAACATCTTTTTAGTTTTTCAAAATAAAATGAATTTTCTTATGTTTCATCTTGAAAATGTCTTTATCCATAAGACAATGTGAGCATCTGCTTACTAAAATTTAGACTTGAAAACACTCAATGGATATACATGTACACACACATATACCCACATACATA
>VMDO01029793.1:0-22163 GCA_007922755.1 Pedetes capensis | reverse complement strand
ACTTCAAATTTTACTACAAGGCAGTGGTTGCAAAAACAGCTTGGTACTGGCACAAAAATAGGCCCGAAGACATCTGGAACAGAATAGAAGACCCAGACATACCTCAACACACCTATAGCCACCTTACTTTTGACAAAGGAGCAAAGCAAGTAAACTGGAAAAAGGACAGCCTCTTCAACAAATGGTGCTGGGAAACATGCTCATCCACATGCAGAAAAATGAAAGTGGATCCACATCTCTCAATATACACGAGAGTTAACTCAAAATGGATAAAAGATCTCAACATAAAACCAGAAACTTTAAAACTCATAGATGGCAAGATAGGCACTACACTCCATCATACAGGCATTGGAAAAGATTTCCTTAATAGGACCCCAGTTGCTCAAGAAATTGCAACAAGAATAGATAAATGGGACCACATCAAATTAAAAAGCTTCTGCACAGCAAAAGAAACAATTAACAGAGTCAAGGAAACCTCCACGGAATGGGAAAAAAATCTTTGCATTTTATACCTCTGACAAAAGTCTAATTACTAGAATTTATAAAGAACTCAAGAAAAAAAAAAAAAAAAAAACGCAAAAACCAAACAACCCAATACACAAATGGGCAAAGGAACTGAGTAGACAGTTCTCAAATGAAGAGGTCCATAAAGCCATGAAACACATGAAAAAGTGCTCAACATCCCTATGCATTAGGGAAATGCAAATCAAAACAATGCTGAGATTTCACCTTACACCAGTAAGAATGGCCAAGATCTTGCTCAAGATTAAAGAAAGTTGTTTATTAAGCAAATAAGGAAATTAATTCTTAAAACCATGATTTTTAAGTCACTTACATTATGGTTTCATTTGTCTGCTAAGCTTCGTCATGAATTTGAGAAAATGGATGTTTGTTTCAGAAGCTCTTTTTCTTCATTTTATGTCTGGTACATTTCCCATTGGGCTGGGGTTTAGTTCAGTTGGTAGAGCACTGCTCTGCAGTCTCTGAGGTCCCGGGTTCAATTTCCAGCACCTCAAAAATGGGAGAAGAATGTGGCAATCCACTCCCAAGACAGTCCCGGAACAATCAGCCATTGAAAATCCTGTAAGGGTCACAAAGAGTCAGACACGACCGACAGCAGCTAACAACAATAACTTTTCCCATTGGAGCATCACTAAAGTCTCTTCAAAAACCATTTGCTGTGTGTCTATCAGCATTAATGGATCAGTTTATAGCTATATCATCACCAATTCTCTTAAAATCTATATGCACATTTGCATTCTAAAAATGTCAAATGTATGTATACCTTGTATGTGAAAGAAAAACAACCTAAAGGAAAACATGTCTTTCCTTATTTTGGTCACATATTTTAAATAATTCCCACCATGTCATTTTCTTCAATGATGTGGCTATTGGAATTATGTCCACAAGAATACCACATTTATTATTGACAGTTTTTGAATCATTCCAACATCTCTGTCCAGGTACAGACTGGATCATGTTTACAGAGGCTTTTCAAGGCATCTGTTCTTAGCCACAGCTGAGAATGGGACCCACCATGCAGACATGAAGGATCCACCTAGAATTTGTTGAATTAAGTCCTTGCACCTGGATATAATTGTCATGCAGCTGTGCTGGGGTTTTCTTAAGCTACTGGTAAAACAAATTAGCTCAATTTAAACTGGCATCCAGTAGAGAAGCAACAATTCACTTCATATAATGTTTTTCAAATAATTATTTTTGTATTGCCAGTTTTACCTCATGAATATCTTCCTGGGGACTGGGTGAGGAAAAAATGTAGCTAAACCCGAGATGTGATAAAGTTCTGCTCATTATAAGCTTTGATATTATTGCAGCATAATTAAGATATGGTTAAGTATGTGATGATAATTTTAGTTAAGCTGGATTTTCTCCTCTACTAAACATAACGTAATTTCAAGTATTTAGTTGTAAGGTGGTTGTTAGGTGCTGTCAAGATGGTGTCTGACTCATAGAGACCCTATGTACAACAGATGGAACAGTATTGTTAGTGCTTCTCTGCTATTTATAGGGTTTTCAATGGCTGATTGTTTATTTATTTATTTTTCTATTGGAAAATTTTAATGTACAGCTCACTGTGTTTCATTCTGACATGCACTTCATTGTGACATTTCCATATATGCATTTCATTGTACATTGCACACATAACTTCCCCCTTAACCTCTTGTGCACCTCCTCCTCCTTCTTCCACCCCTCCCTCCCACCAAAGGCCTCTCTTGGCTGATTATTTTTTGATAGTGGGCTGCCAGGTCCTTCTCCCAAGCCTACAGCACCTGGTGTTCCCAGGAAGTCTCCCATCCAAGTACTAACCAGGCCCGGTCACGCTTAGCTGCCAAAATCTGATGGAATCAGACGTCACAGTGGTATGGCTGCAAGCAGTTGTAAGGTAGAGTTTAGAAAATACTCTCATATCTGTATGCAAATTTCATAGGTCATTGCAATACTTACTGTGGATTTAATGGCATAACTACAGATTGATAAATGGACACAAGAGTCATGATAAACAGGAAAGAAGGTTAATCTGTGTTTGTCAGTAGAATTTGTCGATCTAATTCGATTATGCATTTTTGAGTCATTGATACTTTGCAACCAAACTCATAAGCTTTTTGGAAATCCAATAAATTCAATACTTCAGTGGCTGCTAAGAAGGGAACTGGTACTCTTGGATTTATGGGACTAATATCTACATATGTTTCTTTGTGTATCCATTGCTTATCCATCTAATTCGAATTTCAGGGGTCCCAAGTAGGTGTCAGGTAGGGTTTTCAGCCCTGAGGACCTAGCAGGGAAACATGGGAAGTTTCTGCCTTTCTAAAGTTTGCATTGTAACTGGAGAGAAAGACCACATTCACAAAAAAATGAAACAAAGCAGCCATATAATTTCATAGAGAACATAATGCAGAGTAATTAAAGAGAGGTTGAAATTAAGTTAGATTGTTCAGGAAGGCTTCTCTGAGCAACTTTTTATCTATCCACCGACAGCATGTCATTGTTGTTGTTAGGTGCTGTCGAGTTGGTATCTAACTCATAGCCACCCTATGTACAACAGGCAAAACAGTATTATCAGTGCTTCTCTGCTGTTCATAGGGTTTTCAATGGTGGATTGATTTTTGGGAGTAGGTTGCCTGGTACTTCTCCAAAGCCTACAGGACCTGGTGTTCCCAGGCAGTCTCCCATCCAAGTACTAACCAGGCTCATCTCTGCTTCTGAGATCTGATGGGATCGGACGCCACAGTGCTATGGCTGCAGGCATCAATAACATATGTTACTTATATTCATATAAGCATTTCTTTCTTCTAATACTTTTGTTTTTCTAGCACCTTACACAATGTTTACCATAATATGAAAAAAATGCTCTACTGGGTTAAAGATGGAAGACCTCTACCATTTAGATGTCCATGCACAGCTATGGGCAAATAGATAAAGTCTAAAGATATTAATTGGTTTCCAAATATAACATAGAGAATACAACAGTTCATTATAATAAAATGATTTATCATGAAGATTTAGATCTAAATCCCTACAAAACTTTTCTTAGCCATTTTTCCTCAAAAATTGTCAGTCTGTCATAACAATTTATACATATTCCTTTTATAGTGCATTCCACCTTGTATTGCCATTTGTTACATACAAATGTATCTTCCTTTCTAGATTTTACTACTTGACATGGCTTTTTCTTTAATGTATCCTTGTATTTCCAAGGTCTTCTACCATGCCTTGCCCTGACACCAAGTGGGTATCAGGGACCCACTGGACCGGGTTGGTGTAGTGGCCGGAGGTGCCAAAGAAGGACCTCGGGAGACCTTCTGTGGGAAACAAGAGAGGGAAAGTTTATTGGGTTACTCCCCAAGTGGGGTGTAACTAGCAAGTAGCCCCTGTCAAGTCCTCAAGTACTAGCTCTAAGCCTGCAGCATGGAATGCTGCAGGCTCACTGGTGGTACAGCTCAGCCTTAAAGGCACGGCTACAAGCAGTTGGTGTTCCACTGGGTTGGAGGTATGGTGTTTTTCACACACACACACACACACACACACACACACACACACACCACACACAGATATCTCAGGGAAAGTGCAGAGTATTAGAATACAAAGACCTATTTTTTAAAAATGAATATTTAGACCAAAATGTGCTTGTGACAACATTTTAAATTTCTCAAGTTATCTGATCTAATCTTAGTGTTCCAAGTGTAACCTTGAGGAGAAATCAAGTTGTGTTTTGTTGAAATAGGGTATTGCAGATATTTATGATAAGGTTATTGAAGTTACCTGTCAGGAAAGATTTATTTTTATGGGGCTGAATGATATATTGTGAATTTCATTGAAAGTCCTATGTTTTCAAATTTTTGATGCTCCAAATTTAATTTCACTAACTGATCCCCACAGATAGCTTATACGAATGTGATGTGAAGATAGATAATTAGAAATGAAGAGGTGAGTGATAATCTAGGGGCTCTAGAGGAAAACTAAAAAACATAGCTTTGATTTCCCCTCCTTGTTCATTACTGCAAATGCTCCAAGTTCTGCTTTCAAAAGAACTATTGCAGTTCTCTGGATTTCTTGAAATCTCCACTTGTCCAGACACCATAGACTATATCCTGACTTCCTTGCCTCTGGCCACCCACTTCAGACACCCTAAAATTCATCCTCCACACAGACACCAAAAACAATTTTTTAAAAAGTATAAGTCCAACTTTATCACTCTTTTAAAAGCTGCAAATGGCTTTCTTCATAACGGCCCAAACTAAAAATAATACAAAAGCTCATCAACTAGTGAATGGGCAAATAAGTCAGAGTTCATTCACTCAATGGAATTCTTTCAGCATTCATGAGTGTCCAACACGAACAACATGGTTGAGTCAAAAAAGCATTACATTGTGTGAAAGAAACAAGACCCAAAGGCTACATGACTCCATACACATGACATCTGGAAAAACTCTATGCACAATAATCAGATCAATGGTCTCCACTGGGAGGAAGACTTTTTTGTGTGATGGGAATGATCTGTTTCTTGATTGGGGGACTTACACGACTTTATACATTTATCTTTAATCATCAATTGGGAGAAGAACCTGGCAATCCACTCCCAAAAAATGATGAACCATTGAAAACCCTCTGAATAGCAGAGAAGCAATAACAATAGTGGCAAGTATGGCACAGTGTTGAGTGTTGTTTCATCTGTTGTACACAGCGTCACTTTGAGTTGGCCTTGACTCAAAGGCACCTAAGAACACCAGCAAGAAAAATATACTGCTGTAATACTAACAGCTGGTATATAGCTGAGCTGGTGGAGTGTTGCTCTGCACTCTCTGAGGCTCTGGGTTTGATCCCCAGCACCACAAAAATGGGAGGAAGACCTGGCAGCCCACTCTTGAAACAATCCCAAAACAATCAGCCATTGAGAACCCTAGGAATAGCAGAGAAGCACTGACATAGTGCCAGGCACTGCATGGTGTCAGGGAGTGTACTGTTTTGTTGTACGTAGGGTCACTATGAGTCAGACCCCACTCAATAACACCAAACAAGAATGCTAACAAAATATGGAAGTTGTTAGGTGTCATAGAGTTGGATCTGACTCATAACAACCCTCTATACAACAAAATGAAACACTTCACTACACGGTGCCATGCCTGGCACTATGTCATTGTTTCTCTGCTATTCAAAAGTGTGTGTTTTTTGCCATCATGGGTTATGTTTTTATTGATTTTTTTCATATGTTCACATAGTTGCATCCTATAATTTGAGATTTTCCTCTTCCTCTTTAACCCTCTTCATTGTTTTCCCTCCTCTTCCCCTTTTCCCCAGCCTTTGCTCCCCTCCTCCTCCTTTGTGCTCTGCTAGTATTTCCACTCCACAGATAGATATGATTGTTTATTTATATATACATCTCAATATACATAATTATTTTTCTTTCTTTAAGTTAGATTTAGATCCCACATATGAGTGAGAACATATGGTATTTCTGATTTCTTTTTTTTTTTGTAGTACTGGGGGTTGAACCCAGGGCCTCACACCTGCATCTTCTGCAAGTGCTGGACCACTGAGCTGCACCCCCAGCCCAATTTTTACTTTTAGAGACAGGGTCTCGCTAGGTTACAAAGACTACCTCTGGTCTTGAACTTGTGATTCTCCCTCCTCTGCCTCCCAAGTCGCTGGGATTACAGGCGTGCGCCACCACACCCGGCAGTATTTCTGATTTTTGAGTCTACTTTAATTTGCTTAAAATGATGTTCTCCAGTTCCACCCATTTTTCTGCAAATGACCTAATTTCATTCTTCTTTATTACTGAGTAATAGTCCATTGTGTATACATACTGCAAATTTTCAATCCACTACTCTGTTGTGGACATCTTGGTTGATTCCATGCCCTTGCAATTGTGAGTAGGATTGCATTAAATATGGAAAGGCAGGTGTGCAAGGTTATGATAACTTATCTTCCTTTGGGTATATTCCCAGGAGAGGTATAGCTGGAGCATGTAGAAGTTCTATTCTTAGTTTTCTAAGGTATCGAGATATTGATTTCCAAAGTGGCTAAACTAATTTACAGTCCTACCAGCAGTGTAAAGGGATTCCTTTTTCTCCACATCCTCATCAGCATTTGTTATTATTTGTTTTGTTAATCTTGGCCATTCTTAGTGGAGTGAGGTGGAATCTCAGTGCTGTTTTGATTTGTATTTCCCTAATGGCTAGAGATATTGAGCATTTTTTCTTGTGCTTATTGGCCATTCATATTTCTTCTTCTGTAAACAATCTGTTCAGTTCAATTGCCCACTTATTTGTTGGGTTATATTTGTTATTTTTGTGCTTGATATATTAAGTGCTTTGTAATCAGTCCTCTGTTAGATGTATGTTGTTGTTGTTGTTAGGTGCCGTCGAGTCGGTATCCAACTCATAGCGACCCTCTGTACAACAGGGGAAACACTATGGTCAGTGCTTCTCTGCTATTCATAGGGTTTTCAATGGCAGATTGTTTTTTGGGAGGGGGTTGCCAGGTCCTTCTCCCAAGCCTACAGCTTCTGGTGTTCCCAGGCGGTCTCCCATCCAGGTACTAACCAGGCCTAACCCTGCTTAGCTTGCGAGATCTGATGGGATTGGATGCCACAGGACTATGGCTGCAGGCCGTTAAATGTATAGGTTGCAAAAATTTTCTTCCATTCTGTGGGCTTCTCCTTTACACTGTTAATTGTTTCCTTTGGTGTATAGAAGCTTTTTAGTTTTATATAATCTTATTTATTGATTCTTGGTGCAGTTTCCTAGGCAATTGGCATCTTGGTAAAGAAATGCGTGGCAATGCCTATGTGTTGGAGCATGTTCTCTATCTTTTCTAGTAGTTTTAAGGTTACTTGTTTTATTTTGAGGTCTCTGATCCATTTCAAGGTGACTCTCATACAGACAGACACAGGTCTATTTTCTTCCTTCTGCAAATGGATGTCCAGTTTTCCCAGCATCATTTGTTAAAGAGGCTCTCTTTTTTTCCAATAAATATCCTTAGCCCCTTTGTCAATGATCATGGGGCTGTAGTTACTTGGGTGTATCTGTGGGTTTTCAGTTCTGTTCCATTGATCTTCATGCCTATTTTTATGCCAGTACCTCAGTTCAAACTGAGGTATTGTGATAACTCCTGCACTGTTTTTGCTGCTTAGGACTGATTTGGCTATATGCAATCTTTTGTGCTTCCATATGAATTTTAGGATTGTTTTTTCTATTTCTGCAAAGTTGGCTATTAGAATTTTGATGGGGACTCCATTCAATCTATAAATCACTTTGGCAGCATACCCGTGAGCAAGGGAGGTCCTTCCATGTTCTAGTATCTTCTGTTATTTCTTTCATTAGTGATTTGAAGTTTGCATTGTAGAGGTCTTTAGGGTCTTTGGTTAGATTGATTCCTAAATATTTACTTTTTGACAGATTATTGTGAATGGGATTTTGGTCTTGATCTCCTTCTCTTCCTGTTCACTATTCATTCAGGAAGTCTTTGATTTTTGAGTATTAATTTTGTATCCTGCTACTATGCTGAAGGAGCTAATTAGCCCTAACTATTTTCTAGTGAAATTTTTAGCATCCTTTAGGTATAGGATCATGCCATCTGTGAATAAGGATAATTTGTCCTGTTCTTTCCTTATCTGTATTCCTTTAATTGCTTTCTTTCGCCTGATTACTCTGGCTAGGACTTTGATCACAATATTGAATAAGAGAAGAGAGGGTAGACATTCTTCTCTTGTTCCTGATCTTGGAATGCTTTCAATTTTTCCTAATTTAGTACAATGTTGGCTGTAGGTTTATCATGTTGTTACTGTTGTTTGGTGCCATCAAATAGGTTTGTCGTTGTTGTTGTTGTTAGGTGCCGTCAAGTTGGTATCCGACTCATAGCGACCCTCATAGGGTTTTCAATGGCTGACTGTTTTGGGATTGCCTTGGGAGTGGATTTCCAGGTCCTTCTCCCATTTTTGCGGTGCTGGGAATTGAACTCGGGACCTCAGAGACTGCAGAGCAGCACTCTACCAACTGAGCTAACTCCCAGCTCAGGTTTGTCGTAGATGGTCTTTATGATATTGAGATCTTCCTTGCCTAATTTCTTCAGGACTTTTATCATGAAGGGATGTTGCACTTTGTCAAAGGCCTTCTCAGTATTCATGGAGATGATCCCATGATTTCTGTCTCTAAGTCTCTTCATGTATTGAATTACATTAATTGATTTTTATATGTTTGGACCAGCCTTGCATCTGTGGAATGAAGCCCACCTGATTGTGGTGTATAATCTTTTATATTGTCGCTGAATTCAGTTTGCTACAATTTTTTGGAGGATTTTTGCACCAATGTTCATGGGGAAAATCAGTCTATATTTCTCTTTACATCTTTGTAGAGTGAGTCCTTACCTGGTTTTGGTATCAGGGTGATACTAGCTTCATATAGCTTCATAAAATGAATTTGGAAATGTGCCTTCTTTTTCTATTTTAGGAAATAATTTGAGGAGAATAGGTATTAATTCTTCTCTGAAGGTTTCATAGAATTTAGCTGTGAACCTATCAAGCCCTGGTCTTTTCTTTTTGGGGAGTTTTTTTGTTATTGTCTGCAATTCAGTGAATGTAATGGTCTATTTAATTTGCTTGCATCCTCTGAGCTTTGTTTTGGTAATTCATATGTGTTAAGGAATTTATCCATTTCTTCATATTTTAATTTTGGTTGGAGTATAATTTCTCAAAGTCTTCTCTGATCTGGGCTTTGCAAGTATCCATTGTTATGTCCCCATTATCATCTCTGATTTTTAAAATTTGGGCCTTTTCCTCCCCCTCCTCCTCCTCCTCCTCTTCCTCCTCCTCCTCCTCCTCCTCCTCCTTCTTCTTCTTCTTCTTCTTTTTTTTTTGGTGAGTCTGACTAAGGGAGTGTCAATTTTGTTGAACTTTTAGCAGAACCAGCTTTTGGTTTTGTTAATTCTTTGTGTTGTCTTTTTAATGTCTAACTAGTTAATTTCTGCCTTGATCTTGATAATTTCTTTCTGAGTAGCCCTTTTTGGGTTGGATTTCTAGTTCCTTAAGGTATGTTATTAAGTTATTTAATTGGGCCTCCCTAATTATTGATGAAGGAACTCATGGCTATGGACTTCCCTCTTAGGATTGCCTTTGCTATATCCCATAAATTTTGGTAGGATGTGTTTTCATCTTCATTTGACTGCAGGAATTTTTAAACTTTGTCTCTTATTTCTTCAATGACCCGTTGATCATTCAGATGTGTGTTGTTTAGTCTCCATGTGTTGGTATCATTTCTGACAATTTTCTTGCTTTTGAGTTCTAGTTTCATCCTGTTGTGATCTGATAGTGTACAGGGGATGATTTCAATTGTTTTTGTATTTGTTGAGGTCATTCTTTTGGACTAAAATGTGGTCTATTTTAGAAAAGTTCCATGTGGTGCTGAGAAGAATGTGTATTTTGCTTTGATGGATGGAATATTCTGTAGGCATCTTTTAGTCCATTTTGTCTATGGTGCTATTTAAGTTCATCATTTCTCTGATGACCTGTCTTTTGCAGAGAGTAGGGTATTGAAATCTCCCATAATTATTATGTCTGGACAAATGCATCTATTACCATCAAAATTTGTTTTATGAGGGTAGAGGCTCTTATATTTGGTAAATACATATTGAGTAATATTATGACTTCCTGGTTGACTGTTCCTTTTACTAATAATATGTAGTGACCATCTTTGTCTCTTCTGATTCATTTGGGATTGAAGTCTAATCTGTCAAAAAATAGCATTGCTACTCCAGTTTTTTTGTGATTCCCACATGCATGGTATATTGTTTTTTAGCCTTTAATTTTGGTCAGTCAGGGCATCCCCTCCAACGTGGGTTTTCATGTTCTGTGTGGTTTTAGGTTGAACTTTTCCCATTGCTTGATCTGGATAATACTGCCTGGGGTTATCCTTAGTATAATGCCTTCTTTGGGGGTCTTGGTCTCTGGTTTAAGTCAAAGGGTAGAAAGCTTTCTGCTGGTAGAGTAATAGCTTCATCCACTATTGCCTTTATTGTTTTGATTATTCTGCTTGAGGCTTGCTGTACTTTAAGGAAATACCTTCTCCTTAAATGTAATATCTGTATTACTGTGGCTTTATAAAATTTCCAGGAGGCCTAGCAAATGCAAGGGTGGGAGAAGTCCTATTTTTGTTTTGATGAATAAATTTTGGATATATTGGTTGACTAGAGTAATCTAAACCAACTACTAGTTGGAAATTATGATTAGTGGTGTTGGTGGCAAAAAGTTTCAAAGTCTACAAATGAAGGAGAGGTAAAGTGGTGTGGGGGAAAGCTAGGAAGAGTCCATAGGAAATAACCAAATCAGCAGAGACATACACAAAATAAAACAAACAAACACACAGAAAAAAAAAAAAGAAAGAAAAACCAACAAAAACTCATAACTGGTCAACATACACAGAAAAGCAAAAACCAACCAACCAAACAAAAACAAAAACAAAAAAACTAAGAAACAGGACTCAACACACTATTAATTCAGACTATGTGACAGTCATTCAGTTCCATATGACTTCTGCCTGCTTTCTTGATGTTGCCAAAAAGTTCTCCCAGCCTTTCCTTCCCTCTTCCATTGCAGCTCAGATGTCTGAGAAGACGGGGTGCCCTCCAGATCCCTCTACTCATATAAGAGACAACCCATTCTGGTCTCTGTGACCCATGAATTGTCAAGATCCCCACTGAACTGTCAGTATCTTGGCCTGATCCCCATGTATAGCATCCTGGGTGGCCACTGCCTCTGGCATTGCAGGCTGCAAATGCTCAGCTGGGCTAGTTTTGCCTGTATCCCTCACTGTGGGCCTTTGGATTTAGCTACCCAGCACAGACCTGGATAGTTCTCCATGCTCTTTTGGGATCTGCTATGCAGTGCTGTAACCAAGATGAGCCTCTGAGCCTTGTAGGGAGTTCCAAGTTGTTGGAGTATACTCAGTAGCCCCCATCTCCCCAATTTCACAAGTCTGCCAGCACCTCACTGCCTGGATTATATAGTTGAATGGGCTTGATCTACAGCACTCCCTGTGTCTGCTGGGAGCTTCTCAGTGTTGCACTATCTGCTGACTCCTCCCTCTTCTCAGGGTCTCCCAGGGTGAGGCTAGGGGATTGTTTACTTAAATGGGCAATGTCCTGCATTCCTTACAGCTGCACCTCCTTAATTGCCCTGGGCTGTCTGGGAGGGAGGTAATGGCATCTCTTTGTCTAAGCTCACTTTCACAGCATTACTGCTTCCCCCAGGCTTTGGCTGTGTGTTCTTTCAGAGCTTGGTCCAAGCTCAGCCTCACGTTTTTTTCACTGATCTGCTCTGCCTTCCAGGGTGTCCCATTTACCTGCACAAGAGTCTGTATTTCCTGGTTGGGGCTGGCCCCAGCAGACCTCCAGTTTTGTTCCCTGCCATTTCCCTCTCAGAGAGATCATCCAGGAGCTATTTTAGTCTGTGTCAGCTGAAGTGGTCTGGTCCACAAATTACCTCCTGACAGTTTATGGTGAAGTTTTGATTTTGTGCATGTCCGGCTCGGCTCTGTGCCCCAACCCCTCTGTGTGGATAGAGGTTCACCCCACTTGCCATTGCTTGCCCAGAGTTGGTGCCTCTGATATGATGCCCTACTGGTTCCACTTCTCTGTTAAATTTTTCTCCTTTTGCTCTGGTGTCATAGCACAGTATGTTTTCCACTAGTTTAAGGTGCTCTCCAGTATTTCCCAGTTCTGAGTAGAGCTCTTGAGACTGTTCCTAACTATTATCTTCTCTGGTTCTTTCATAGTGTTTTCGATGGCAGATGGCTTTGAAATTGTTTTAGGAGTGGGTTGCCACATCTTTCTCCTGCTTTTGGGGATCCTGTGAGGGATCGAACCCATGGCCTCAGAGAGTGCAGAGTAGCACTCTACCAACTGAGGTAAACCACAGCTCAAAGAGTATGTAGAAACAACAACAAAAAACCCTATAGAAGTTCAGCTCAAATGTGTCCAAATTAGATTCAAAAAGCTTCTGTGAATGCATTAAAACAGATTCACAGAAATCACTAAAATAACATCTTAAAATACAAAAAAGACAAAAATAAAAAGGTTCCATCTGTTATAGAATAGAATACCTCATCACATGGATCACATTTAATATTACCCCAGAAGCATATCAGGACAAGATAAAATTTTCAGCTCCTGTGAGAATTAAGAAAAATACAACTTGATTCCATAGTGGGATTTGGGGACCCCAATTTTATAATTTTGTAAATTCATTATTTCCTTCTTTCTTCCACCCATATATTTTCCCTCTCGCCTTTCCTTTTCTTTCCTTTCCCTTCCCTCCTTCCTTCCTTCCCTCCTTCC
The DNA here is from genome assembly GCA_007922755.1 of Pedetes capensis. Taxonomy (NCBI): domain Eukaryota; kingdom Metazoa; phylum Chordata; class Mammalia; order Rodentia; family Pedetidae; genus Pedetes; species Pedetes capensis. The sequence goes on along the minus strand of VMDO01029793.1, from coordinate 9,311 downwards.
TTCCTTCCTTCCTTCTTTCCTTCATTCCTTCCCTTTCTTTCCTCTTTCCTCCCTCTTTCTTTACTTTCTCTGTTCTTTAGCCTTTTCTTTCTTCTAATATCACTGATTATGGTTACTGCAACAAGTTTCCAGCTCATGGCTCTAGGATATCTTCAATTCCCCTGAAACTTTTGCTATTCTGCAGATATATAATAAACATACAGATTGCTGGTCACTTGGAGTCTCAGAATTTGTTTCTTTTCTCTTAATTTCCTTTTAAAACACCCAAGAACAGGATCTCATTACTCAGGGAACATCTTGCACATCGATGCCACACCTGTCACTTGACTAAGAGCCCATTTTCAGCCTTATGAAGCAGTAGGGTAACTGTATGTTCCCCAGAGAGGGACTAACATGAGTGGGCATCCCAAGGGAGGGACTAACACGACTGGGCAAAGCTCTATCTCTTGAAAAAGCTCTTCAGTGTTACAGAAGTTCAGGGGATTGACGGACCCTTCCCTCTCTCTGTAACACAGCTCCTGGGAAGCTCTAGGACGTGACTTTAAATGAGGGTTGCTTGAGAGAAAGGTTTGATACTGCATGGGCTCAGGGCATCCCTAGTCTGAAGTTCTTCAGTGAATTCTAAAACCTCCCTGGCAAACCACTTTGCCCATACAGAACAGGGAGACATAAACAAGGGAAAAGTCAAGGTCAAGACCTTCCTGCATGTAGCATAAAATTGTGGTGAAAAGTTCTAGCTCTGAGGTTGAGATTATTTGGGTAAAATTCCTAGTTCTACTCCTTCTAACTATGATCAGAGCATCAGTTTCCTCACTTGTAGCAATAGTGATAATAATAAAATGAATACTAATACTTTTCAAATGGAGTTGTTATGAAAATTAAACTAAGTGTCTAGTGTGAAGTAAACTTTAGCTAAATGTGATCTATTAGTATTTTTGCCATTGTTATTATATTGTTTTTCTAAACCTCAGCAGATAATTTGACCATAGTTGAGTGACTACTCAGGATTTTCCCTTTCTATCAATTATAAGAAAATTTCTAGAACGATTGTGATAAATATATATTTAGGGAGCTACATGTTTGAAACACCTGTGGGTGCTGGAATTTAAAGTATTCATAACCAGTTTGTAGAGAGAGAGGAAAATTTTATATATTGAGTCAATTTGTTTTGTTAGTTCAGTATTGCATAGAAACATTTCACGTCCTTGGTTTTGTAATTAGATATTTCAGTAGCTGGGGTTTAGATCAGTTGGTAGAGTGCTTTCTCTGTGTGCTCTGAGGCCCTGAGTTTGAACCCCAGCACTGCAAAAATGGGAGAAAGACCCAGCAGTTCCCTCCGGAAACAATTAGCCATTGAAAACCCTATGGATAGCAGAGACTCACTGACACAGTGCTGGGCCTGGCACAGGGTTTAGGAGTGTTTTGTTTTGTTGTACATAGGGTTGCTATGAGTTGTATCCACTTGACAGCACCTAATGACAACAAAATATTACCAAAAGGAAGAAACACCTTCAGAAGTACACAAACATATCATATTTTCCTAGGATAATTTTCTGTGAGAAATTAGATTATATGAGAAAAAGAAAATTCCCTTGGAGTTCCTTTAGTATTTCATAATTCTCCTTACACAAAATGCTAAATCCAAACAAAAACTTTCTTTATCTCTTCTTTCTGCACACTATTTTCTTTGGCAAATTCCATGTTAGATATAGGAAGCTAATTATTGAAAATCCATCTTCTTCTAAGTAAAAAAGTAAATATTATCATGTTTCAATATAAAATCCAAAGTGAATTTTCAATAAAAAGCATTAAACATTATATTCTATGATACCTGTTTCCTCGTCTTCCTCTAGTTCTTCAGTACTATTTTTACTACTATTATTATTATAACTGCAATCCTCAGAAATGACCTATTGCTAAATGCCAGCAATCATAGAACCAAGGTTAAGTAAAGTTAATTTATGAAAGAAAACTAGCTAGAAAAGCAGGAAGACTTTTATTGATTTAATAGATAGGTTATCTTCACCAGTCTTTTTAACCTGCTGAGAATTTCTGGGCATCCAAACAATTGTTATTCTCAACTGTTTCTTCACAGGTCTTTGCTAAACTAACTCGCAAAGGAGGAGCAGCTCAGAGATCAGGGAGCTCTTCTCAGCTGTTCTAGAAACGTGCTCTGAGCAAGTTTGAAGAATTTTCCAGAAGCCCTGCCAGGACACAGTAGCATCACTGAGTAGAAAGAAACAGCCCTGGATTGATGTCCATTTGGGATTTATCTTCTGGCTTTATGATCTTGAGCAAGTTACCCATCATTCTCCATTTCCTCACATGTAAATGAGAAGAGTAATGTCTACCTCAAAAACTTTTTTTATTTTTGGTTGAAAACAAAGGTGAGAAAACTTGCAAAATGTTTGCTAAGTGAAAAGTGCTTCTTCTAGTTAATACTGTCATAGTAGTTAAATGTGTGCCTTTATTTTGGCTTCTCATTCCCAAAGGAGAAGATTATTTTCCATTCTTATTAGTTCAGTGTTGTTGGGAGGGAATTATAAAACAAGTGGGGCAATTCTTTTTTTTTAAATCTCTGCATTTGTCATTTATTTCTTCTAGTCAGAAAAATCACTAGGTATTTCAAATATAATAATTTTCTATGAGGATATTCAACTATGGATAGAAAAAGTAATATTAAGAGACAAAGAACTACTCTACTATCATAAAAAAGAAAAAAAAATTAGACCAACACTCTGACCATTAAAGAAAAAGGACAACCAGTATACCAAACAATACTACCAAAACATAATATAATGTAATATATTGTAATGTAATATATAATGCAATGTATAAATATAATATAATATAATATAATATAATGTGCAATTGTGGGGCAATTCTTAATAATATTTTAGTGATTTGTTACTGCTAGCCCATGCACTTTTGCTAATTGGCATATTTAATATACAGTGAAAGAATGACAGGCCTATAAGACAGGTTTAAGATAAAATAAAAAAGGAGAATATTCACATATTGTTCACAAATATGTGCTTTTTTAGTGCTACCTGCATGCAGGGATAAATTCATCTCAATTAGAGCAATATTGACAGAAAGAAGTAATCTTGATCATTTATGTTCCTTGGATTATCTTATATAAGCAAAATATCCAATGGATTTAGTGTGTCTGGTTTTCACTGGCAATAATGTTTTTAAGTGGAGAGTATTTTGCATTATTAGATGATGTTTAACTTCTCTATCATTTTTAGTCATTGGTGCACGTAGCACTAGCTAGGTGGAATTTGAGCATTCAGAGATATTTGTTATTGAGTAAAAAAAAAGTGTCTATGATACCTGTAAAATCCACAAACTCATAAGGAAATAGGTTTTAAACAAATCAGACTAGCATTTTTCTGATGTTCACAAGTACAAGGATAATGAAATCAACCACAATAAAATATACCACTGGTCTTATTTGAAAAACACTAGTTATAATCAAAACTCTAAAATGAGGCATTTATTGCAGCCTTTCTCAGAATCTTCAATCTATAAACGTGCTCAGAATCTCTAAAGATGGTAGTGATTTGCAATGTTTGCTAATATTTGACTATCGAATTTTTTTCTCCAGGAACTACTGTCAGGTCTGTATTTTGAGACATACTGAATTAGAAGAACTTTTTTTTTTTCTTGTTTTCATTTTTACTCGAGGTAAAATAAAGTTCATCTAAATCCCAGGATGGCACATAAGCTTAGAATTTTCCACTACATTCCATCTTTGATAAATTTCACTGAGGACATTCTTGTAAAGTTAGTTTGCCAGCAATTTTTAGTGATAAGGGATTGTTCCTTGTGGCCTCTCTTTTCCTTTCTTCTCTCATTTTTAAAACTGCAAGTTAGGTCCAGAAAAATGTTCAATCTTTAAGAGTGATCTTGAGGATGGAGAACTAAAACAAACTACCATCTGTAGTTTAAAGTATGAAGGAAAGGACAACACTCCAAACAAAAGTTGATATTCCCAGAACAATCTCAGATCTCTGAAATATTATTTCCAAGGAAGAAGTAGAGGTATCAACAAAGTCGTACCTTGTGGTAATGGTAACAGTGTTTTGTTTTGTTGTGGTTGTTGTTTTGTTTTGTTTTCATGAATTTTATCCATCATTTTCCAGGAATGCATAAAATAGCAGAAAAGGAAAATCTCAATTGAGAATCCTGTTTTATTTTGTATTGTTTTTATTAGTTTTACTTTGGTTTTTCAGCCTTAATGTTATTGACATTTGGGCCAGATAATTCACTATGCAGAGGACTGTTTGTGCAAGGCAAGATATTTAGCAACAATCCTTGCCTCCACTTACTGGATACTGGCAGCACCTTACCCTCCACTTGTAATGACCACAAAGATTTCCAGACATTGCCAAAGGTGTCCTGGGTGAGCAAAATCAATCCCATTTAAGACATTAGTTAGATGGGCCCCGTGGGACATGTGTGCAATCCCAGCTACTGAAAAAGCTGAAGCAGTAGGATTGGAAGTTTGAGGCCAGAGGCAGCCTGTGTAATTGAGGGAGATCCTGTCTTAAAATTTTTATGAAAAGAAGAACCTTTGACATATACATTTCCTATAGTTTTTCTTCCCTTTAGTACTAAAAAATGAGTGTAGAAAATGAAAAGTCATTCTACTGTCTATGTTCACATGATTGAACAATAATATTGCAATAATTTCAGGAAAGATAACTCTGTAGTTTTTTAGGTATCTTTTCTCAGTCTAGAAGATGGATTTGCTTTTTAATCTCTTACTAGTTGCTTTATCTGTCATCCTCTTGCCCCAACGGATTACTATGTCCCCTTAAAAGGATATTAGCAGAACTTTTACTTTGTATCTTAAAATGTTTAAGAAGGAAATTATTAAAATTGCCATTTAAAATCTCTCTTGCCTGGGCTTTGGTTGAAATAAAACAGGTAGTTGCCAAATTTGTTGGATTAAATTATAAACCAAATGGGACTACATGCAGTGCCTTGTCTGTTTGTATTTTTATGAATGTTTGGGCATATATTCACTCCTATTTTTGACTCTTCCTATAGTTTCACTCTTTCATATTGGTGATTGGGATTCTTAGTGTCTGATAGGTTAGAAAAACAAGTGTCTGTAAAAATAAATTGTGGTCTCCTAGCATCTTTAAGGCTTAATGTGGGTATTACAAGATTATTTTAATTATTGTTCCTGTTTATTTTTTTTTTCTTTTTGAATTTCCAGAACTAAATATTCACCTCTGGAAAGGAACATGGTGAATTTTAAAACTTATGTCAACCTATACAGAATTTGAATAAATCCCTAAATAAGGGGTTGTTGTTGTTGTTGTTAGGTGCCATCGAGTCGGTATCCGACTCATAGCGACCCTTATAGGGTTTTCAATGGCTGAGTGCTTCGGGATTGCCTTGGGAGTGGATTGCCAGGTCCTTCTCCCATTTTTGCGGTGCTGGGAAAGGGGTAGGGGAAGAAATAACTAAATAACTAGTTAAGATTCTTAAAGCTTACGTCCAGGATGTACTTATGGAATAATTTAACATTTTGACATAATATAGCTGTTTAAGTAATATTCAAACATATCTTTTTCAGCTGAAAATAATCTAATTATAGCATAGGCAGAAAAGGGAACCCTAAAAGTAACCTATACCTTAATTTAATAGCAGAGCTATTATTAATATTTGCTTTTTAAAGGTATATTTTTATATAGAGTTTTAAAATATGAAATATATTTACCACCAAGTATTTTTGTACTGGTTGTATTAGTCTTAATAAAAAGCTTAAAGCCCAGTTTTGAACTTTATATATGATTACATTTAAGTTAATCTTCTTTATTTATTTTCCTTTTGTCAAAAGGTATTCTGTTACCTCTGTCAGATTGCATTAGAGGATTTAGATGACATTCTCCTACTGGAGAAAGTACAAACACATCTACAGGCAATGTATGCAGTCACCATAGGCATAATCCCATTTTTATGAAGAAGGAATAGAATTGACTTAAAAAATATCTTCCTGAAATATATCCTATATTCTATTTAGCCCAATTAAAAATAATAACTCATTCAAAAAATTCAAATCAGGTAAATCAGCACAATCCCTTGCCAAAGGTCAAAAAGATTGCAGTAAAAATCCAAACAGAATATCAATTGGGACCTGGCAAGGCAGAGGAAGTGGGCATTCAAATGAATTTCTATGTGAATACCTAAATGCTCATCTTTGCTCAAGGGTCAAAAACGGAGAATTGCTCTGGAATAGAAATGGCGACTATATGACCTGTTGTTTAACGTGTGTGTCTAAACTGGTTTATAATTACCAAATTAAACTTGGAATATATTAAAAACCTATTTGCACAAGCTATGTCCATGTAAAAAAGGGAGCACTTTACCTGCATGGACACAAAAGCGTTGCATAACAAGTATTTGTTTTCGTGGCTATTGTGGCTTTGGGAAGGAGTAAATATAAGCAGCAGGAAACACAAATACAGAGTCTGTGCAAGTGGAGGTTGTCAGGGAGCACTGTGGTGGCTTTAGGAGCTGAATTCTGCCTGAAATAAGCCTTGCCTTAGTATGCATAAGAGGCTTTGGCTCTGTATCAGACCTCTGGGGCAGCCACGCAGCGGGACAGGGATTATCTAGTAGTTTACTATAGTCTTTGCTTCCCAATTCATAGAAAACTTGCCTCTCAGTCATACTCTTATGTTAACTCACTAGGAACTAAGTTTTCCATCAACATTTTCTTCATTCTAGGATGTTAGGTCTTTTGGCGAAAAAGAGGACCAGATATTAATTCAGAATGTAAAAAGTATTTAGTGAACATTGAGAAGATACCAATCCTTTGACATCTATAAAACGGAAACCAAGAAAGAACGACGAGTCATTTTGCAAGCTGAGTAACTGTCATTTTCTGAAATGCATGTTCCTTTTATACTGGTAGCCCCTCTGAACGTATCCTGAGCACAAATTGACTGTATTTTAATATAACTGCTATCCACTCAAAGTTCCAAATATATTTCCATTGTAACAATGAGATGCATTCTTTTTTTTCCTTTCCTTTCCTTTTCTTTCTTTTTTTTTTTTTTTTTGAGGTTTGACAGGGTTAATTCCATTTAGCTGTGGGAAGACTATGCTGTGGTGGAAACCCCATGGTTATTCCAAACGCATGACCATAAAAGAGCCAGATTAGCTGAGTGAGGAGGGAAAGGAAAGTGTGTACTTCCTGTCTCTTAAAAAAGCTAAGATGACAGAAGTATTTAATAAGCATTGTAGGTTTTAATAGGAAATTGTATGAACTCTTTTGGTAATTCGCTCAGTCTACGGTTACTACTGATGATTGTTTTTATTTAAGGTAGCTTAGATATCTAGAAAATGTAAAATCAGGATCCTATTACCAATGGCACTGCTAAGTAATCACTAGAAAGACGTTAAAAGGTTTTTTTTGATATCTCATTTGCAAAGAGCAGAGTGAGTTGTACCATGGCTAAAGAAACAATAGCAATTGTTTTATAAGCACTGCAAAGGCAATAAAATGTGGATTCCTTATGGAGGTCCAAGTGTAGCAGCTGGATTTGGCTTTATGAACCATGAAAAATAGTTCCCATCTGGAAGCTGATGTTGAATAAAGATGCATCAGTAAGACAGCATTTTATATGAAACATTTTATACATGTTTTACACAATCATTGATACTTTCTAGTTCTTATTGGAAAATAATGATTGAGGGTCAGTGAGTTTAGCTTCAAATATGAAAAACAATCTTGGTTTATTGTTTGTTTTGTTCATTAAACAATAGTGAAATTTCTTAATGTTCTTAATGAATAATAAGCACTTAGTTATACAAGTAATTTGAAGTAAAGAATTCCTTCGGTAATTGTGATAAATTCAACTTCTTGAAAAATATGTGGATATGTGTGGAATTCATTTCTCCATGCTATAGCATATAACACATTTTTTCTTTAGTAAGCCTTCTGCATAATTACATCATCTTTGAAGTTACATATATGCACTGGATCTTCTGAGGTTATTTTACTATCCCCCTGCTTTTGATAAGGCATTACTCAAATACAAAATAAATTTATAACTGCAAATCCAATTTTATAAAATTGGGATATTACTTGTCAACATGTTCCTATCTCTCCTGAATTTATTATGTAAATTATTGCTTACTGCCAAGGCTTTTTGAAGTTGTTTTAGATATATTAAAATTGAAAGCCTGAGCAAATAAGAAATCTGACAATATTTATAAACTGTAATGACTACTGCATCATTTTATAACAGTTGATCAAACTTTATTAGAATTACGCTTGAGCTATTGCTTAAGGTTTTTGCAAATTGGTTCTTTAGGACAGATAAAAATTTTAAGCTAGAGAGTATTTTTTTTTCTTTTTTTAAAAAATGCACTTTTGAGTTTCTTAATAATTTCAGATAAAACAAAATCAGCTTTAGGATATTTGTGAACCAAAATTTCTTTGTAGCATATTTTGAATTTCAATGAAAATACCACAAGGAAAGGAAAGGAAAGGAAAGATGGAGACAAAATAGAAGGTACAGGTGACTTAGCGGAGAAGGGACAGTTTGGGGAGTGCAAAAGAAGGAGGGAGGGATCTAGCAAAAGGAGGAAATCCTCGGAAAGGGGAGGGGAGAGAGGATGAACAAGGAGGAATGAGAAATGGGGGAGGGGAGTGACCTCAGGGTGAACAGACCAACTTGAATAGTTCTGGAAATAATTATAGTAACACCAATAATACCAAAGAATGGTAATAATATGGGTGGGCTAGAATTCAGATAATAGTACTGACAATGTAAAAAGATAGTTCACTACAGAAAAAGTTTCAATCTTAAACATAATTGGGATCCAAGGATATGTAGAAAAATATTAAAGACATGCAAATGGAAGAGAGGTCTTTGGTGGGAGGGTGAGATGGGGGAGGAAGTGCACAAGAGGGTAAGGGGGAACTTATCTGTGCAATGTACAACAAAATGCTTATGTGGAAATGTCACAATGAAACACATGTCAGAACGAAACACATTAAGTTGTACATTAAAAATTTCTAATAAAAATAGAAGGTACAAATCTACTAAACTATTTAAAATTTGGCAAAATTTATCAGGATTTTTCTTTTTTTATTAGAAATTTTTAATGTACATCATAATGTGATTCATTTTGACATGCTTTTCATTGTGACAATTTTCATATATGCAATTTGATAAACATTATTCATATAGGTTACCCCTTACCCTCCTCTATGTTTCCCCCCTCCCCCCTTCCCATCTAAGTTTTCCATCCAAGTCTTCTCTATCTTTTACTATGTAGTA
>VMDO01029792.1:0-22164 GCA_007922755.1 Pedetes capensis | reverse complement strand
TATATATATATATACACACATCCACTCATTCATTGATGGATATTTACGTGGATTTTATATCTTGACTATTATGAATAATGTTGCAATAAACATGGGAGTAAAGATATCTTTTTAATGTACTGATTTTATTTTCTTTGCACATATTACCCCAGTAGTGGGTTTCCTCAAACTAATGGTAGTTCATTTTTTGAAGAAATTCAATATTGTTTTCCACGATGGCTGTACTAATTTACATACTGAACAAAGGTGTTCAAGGGTTCCCTTTCTTCATACTTTTGCCAATGCTTTTATTTTTTTTTCTTTGTGATAACAGACGATCTAATTAGAGTTAAATGAAATCTCATAATTTTTATTTGTTATTTCCTAGATTATTAGTAATGTTGAACATTTTTTTCATATACTTGTTGGTCAATTGTCTTATTTGAGAAATGTCTATACTGATCTTTTGTACATTTTGGATTGGATTATTTACTATTGAGCTGTTTTTATTCTTTGTATATCTGGATATTAACTCAGTAGACATATAGTTTGCACATATTTCCTACCATCTCATAGATAGTCTTTTTACTTTTTTGATTATTTCCTTTGTTATACAGAAGGTTTTTAATTAGATGTAATCTCATTTGACTATTGTTTCATGTGTTGCTGTCCTTCTGAGGACTTATCCAAAAGACTGTTACAATGCCCTCAAGCACTTTCTCTATGTTTTCTTCTAGTGTATTCGTAACTTCAAATCTTACATTTCAGTGTTTAGTCCATAGTGATTGATATTTGTAACTGGTGAGATAAGGGTCTAGTTTCATTTTAGTGCATATATATATTCAATTTTCCCAGCATCATTTATTAAGGATATTTTACTTTTCCCAATGTGAGTTCTTGTTACCTTTGTCAAAATCGGTTAGCTGTATATATCTGGATTCATTTCTAGGATCTCTATTCAGTTCCGTTGGTTAATATATCTGTTTTTATGCTGTAATTATGCCACTTTCGTTAATATATTCTTTGTTATTTTGAAGGCTGGTATAGTGCCATCCAGCATTTTCTTTCTTTCTTTCCTTTTTTTTTTCTTTCTTTTTTTTTTTTTTTTTTTTTTTTTTTTTTTTTTTTTTTTTTTTTTTTTTTTTTTTTTTTTTTTTTTTTTTTTTTTTTTTTTTTTTTTTTTTTTTTTTTTTTTTTTGCTCAAGATTTCTTTGACTCTTTAGAGTCTTTTGGGCTTCCATGCAAATACTACAATTGTTTTTTCTAGTTCTATGAAGAGTATCATTGATATTTCAATAGGAATTGCATTTAATCTGTGTGTTGTCTTGTACAGCATGGACATTTTTAAAATATTAATTCTTCTAACTCCTGAACATGGGATAATTTTCCATTTATTGGCATCCTCTTCAATTTCATGCCTTAATCAATATTTTACAGTATTTATCATGGAGATCTTTCACTTCATTGGTTAAATTTGTTTCTGTCTTTTATTTTATGGTAGCTATTATAAATAGGATTACTCCCTTGATTATTTTATCAGACAGTTTGCTATTGATGTACAGGAAGACTACTAGTTTTGCATGTTGCTTTTACATCCTGCACTATTACCAGGTTGACTTTTTAGTTCTAACCGGTTTTGGTGGCATCTATAAGGTTTTCTGTAAGATTATGCTATCTGTAAACAATGACATTTTGATTTCCTCCTTAACAATTTAGAGGCTCATTCCTTCTTTTTCTTGTCTAATTTCTCCATGATTTTGAGTTATTGTTGCAACAACAACAACGACAATTTCTCCATGATTTTGAGTATCATGTTGAATGATCTAGTTCTTAAAGGAAAGATTTTAACTACTTTCTGTTTGATAGGATCTTAGCTGTAGGTTTGGTATGTATGGCCTTTAGTAAATTATATTCCTTCTATGCTTAATTTGTTGAAAGTTTTTAAATGAAGCTCTCAATGAATATTTCCCTTTCTCACTTTATTTCCAAAGCTTTGTTTATTCATGTTTTATGATATGAAACATTTCAGACAGTTGTTTGCACCTTTCTCCAAGCTGCCGTTTAGAATAGAAGGCATTTTGCTTTCATTTTCTTTAGGTATTTTTAAGTTTGATTTATGTTCCATTGATTTTTTTCTAGAAATAAACTTTATGTTCATTTTTACTGATGTAACTAACATGGCTGAAAAAGATGTATTCTTACTCTATACATCCATTGGTCCTTATATTGGATAAACTCATAACCAAATATAATTTATAAATTTAACACTCACATTAGACATACTGAGATAAGCATTATACCTACTGGTGCCTTTCCTATCACTGTGCAGCATATGAGTTAATCTTTATAAGTTCACTTGCTAACCAGTTTAACGCCTTACGTGACATCATTCTTTAACAAAGATATGCTAATAATACATAGGCCATTGCTTAAAAGTAATAGAAGATAACTGAAAACTGTTAGAACATATTTCTAGGGGATTCAGAAATCACTTCTTGGGATGAGGATCCTTTTTCATATTTCTCAAGTTATATTCAATGGCTGAAGACTTATTTTAATTTTTTTATCTCAATACTTTTTTTCCTTTTGTCTTTATGAAAACATTTTGACACCATAGTATAATAGGAATAGTTTGGATTCTTGGGCAAGTAATCACAAATATAAATTTGATTCTTGCCTACTTTGAATTAGTTGTGTGACCTTTCTTTCAGGTTTCTGAAACTTCTAAGCCTCAGTTCACTCAACGAAAGATTGTAAGAATATGTATATTTAGTTAAACATTTGAAATAAATGTAATAAGTGGTAGGTGTTCAATAAATGATAGTTATTATGGTTTCTGATCTTTTAAAGTGAATGGATCAATTTGGTTACCAAATGAGAAAATCTACTACGTACGTCAATTTTCCATGATTTAAAAAATCATATATATGCAATAGGATTTCAAAATTCATTCATTCAATTGCTCTGATATGCAGAGAGCATATAACCACTTTATTTGACTATAACTAATGCAATACTACTAAGCTATTTCATGACATGTCTGAATTAATCCAGACAGCAGACAAAATATTCCTGGGTGGGTTTAACTCTTAAACATTTGCTCTTTTGTGGAACACATGTTCTTTCACCTATAATTTGCAAATCCTCCTGATGCATTTCCTTCCAATTTCATGCACTCAGTTAGCCTTATAATCTAGTTCTAACCATTCTTAATTCACTTCTTACTATCACTCTTGCTACTCTGGCCCCCAGATGCTTGATATTTCTATCTAAAACTCAACGTGGCCAGCCATGGTGAAGCACACCTGCAATCCCATGCTCCAGAGGCAGAGGTGGGAAGATTTTTATTTGGAAGTCAGCCTAGGCTATATAGTGAGACCCTGCCCTGACACTTTGTCCCAGAAAAACCTCAACTTGGGTATTTTACAGATAATTCAATGCAGTGTCCCTAATAATGTAATGTCTGATCTTTTCTCCTAAATCCTCTCTCCATCCTCCTCCAATATACTCAATATTTTCTATCAGAAAAAAGAGAGTCATTCTTGATGTGTCCTTGTTGTGAAACACCTGCAGCAAATGGATTCTCAAGTTCATTTCTCTCTAATTCCCACACTATTCTCATGGTCCACTGTGTGGTACTTGCTCACACAGATTGCAAATGCTTTCCATTACTGCAATTATTTTAAAGGAATTTTTATCACTGAATTTAGAAGCATGAAAGACATATGTGTTTGTGTAAAAGAATACATAACAAAAACAACAAAATTCTATTGTTTACTTGCTTTTCAAAAAAAAAATGACTCTCCTATTTTCCTTCTCATTTGGAGCTAAGATTTCTGCATCAGACTTCAGATTGTGGGAATAGGAATGAAGTTTTTCCTGTCATCCTTTGGACCAGTGAGCTTGCCCTCTCTAAAACAGTAAAGCATGTGTCAATATAAACCACAACTGTAATTCCTCTTTCAGCACCATTGATTTTGTAATGTGGGAAATTCATGGCAGGTTTTGGTAATAAGACATTTATCAAACCTAATTTTCATGAGATTAGAGTTTTTCATTTGTTATGAATCTCAGGAAAGAATTGAGAGAATATAAATCATGAACTACCAGCCAGGGCAACACTAATCCAAAAGCATGTATCTGTACTTTTATCAACATATTATTTTCAGCATCCTTATCAAAATTATTAGGAAAGAAAAATTCAGTCTATAACAACAAATGATTCATTGGGTAAATTGTTCCTCATACAACTGGCTTCAATTCAACCAACTATCTTGATGTTTCATGTCTGTTGATTAGGTAACAGCTAATACCTATTCAGCATTCCTGTGTTAGTCACTCTCCTAGACACTTTATGTATACTTATTTTCCACACATAAAGCCAAGGAGATAAGTTCTAGTGTCATGCTCTTTTCACAGAATAGAAAACAGAGGCACAGAATAGTTTAGTGTTTTTGCCAAGAACAAGCTATTAGTGTGTGGCTGAACTGGAATTCGGAACCAGACTATTGAGTTTCAGAGTTCATACAATTATTCATGATATAGCACTATTAATATAACCCCATTTTCTGTGTCTTTCACAAACATTTACATGTGACTTTTGTTAACATTTGGCTTAAACACATACTTCCTAAAACATGAGTGTTTCTAGTAGAAACTTGATTTGATTTGTACGTATCATCGTATGGATTTTATGCCTTTCCATAGGTTCTGCAATTTTTAACATGCCTTAGAGATAGCAACAATGCAAATCTATATTTATCTATCCATATCTGTCCATGTTATTTTCTTACATAAAGTCAGGCACATGTCAAATCTACAGCATTTCTTTAAATCACTATAGTTTAAGGAAGTATAATCTTTCCCTGTCTTTAAAATTGCAACCTGAGAAGAAAGGTATTATTGAATGAATGGTTTGAGCTAATAAAGAAAAGAGGTTTCATTTTTGTCATGTTGAGGATTGATAACTGAATTAAGGATATTAGAAAGGCTACATGTTCTGTCCAAAATATAAGTAAATTACCTACAGACATCACCCATGTTTTAGAATGCTGGTAATTTTTTTATACTCAAATGACAAATTGACTGAATAAAAAATATTGTCTGAAACCTTTGTACTAATATTATCTATGATGTAGAATAATCAATATTTTGATTAATTATTATTGCTAAGATAGGAAATTAAAATTGAGTAATATGATAAATTATCTGACTTAAATTAATGATTAAATAGGCACTTTAGCCATAGGTTACTCGTTTGTGAGCAAGGTTATGTGAGGTCTTAAATACAAGTTGAAGAGAGAATAGGTATTCAGTTCGGCCAGACTTGTTCAGCAATAAATGTAAACAGACTAGTTTAGTAGAATATAAAGTGATGTTCTGATGACTTGCCATTGAGACCAGGAGGGAAAATGCAGCAAATTCATTTATTTGCAGAGTAATCCAAAAACAGCCATGTTCAACATGACATGACAGCAAAAAGAAGAGCATCCAAGTGTTTCAATATTATTATTGGGGATTTGAGGATCATATGAATAATAATAGCTGAAAAGGAAAAACAAAGTTTGTGTTCCATTCCTTTAAGTGTTTTAATGCAATGGATGTATGAAATTAGATAATATTTAATCAAGCATGCCAGGTATAATATACCATGGTAAGGTTTAGCTCATTTGGTTGTGTGCTGCTCCGCACTCTCTGAGGACCCCGGTTTGATCCCCAGTACCACAAAAATGGGAGAAGGACATAAACCCACTCCTGAAAAACAATCCCAAAACAATCAGCCATGGAAAACCCTATGAGCGTCGCTATGAGTTGGACTCAACTAGATGTCACCTAACAACAATATAATATACCAACTATTTTTAAGATAAATTTTAAAGAGTTATTATGTTATCTCAGGAGTCCTGGCCAGTGTGTGTTTATATATCTATGTGTATACATATATAATATACAGTACATAAAATATATACATATGCACCTAACAACAAAACCCTTATATAAGTGTATATATTTACTGGCAGCATATATATATATATGTGTATGTATACATCAATATGTACATACATGTGCATATAAACAAAGATACAATGACTGTTTAAATAAGAAGGTTTATTGCATTAAAAGACATTTCCATTAATCCCTCTCAAGATAAACCCCCACCCCAGCTTTGAACACCCTTATCCCATTGTTCTTGCCACTTTCTGAAGCAGCTCTGGAGTTTCATGAGTGTCTTTAGTTTCACTGTCATGGCTGCCTTGATGTCTTGAATCGATTCAAAGCATTTCCTTTTCATGGTCATTTTGACTTTGGGGAAGAGCCATATGTCACATCATGCCAGATCAAGGGAATAAGGTGGATGAGGACACACAACAATGTTTTCAATTTAACAGAAATTCGTGTACCAGAAGTGATGTGTGACACAGGGTGTTGTTGTGATGGAAGATGAAACTAAACACATTTATGAAAGGCTTCTGGAAGTGCTTCAGGAAGTGGCAAGAACAATGGGATCAGAGTGTGTGAAGCCAAAGGACAGTATTTTGAGGGAAATACTGGCAATGTGTCTTTTACTCTAATGATAATTTTAAATTAAACATTCTCTGTATTTTTTAAGTCATGCCATGTATACATTATTTCCAGGCTCTGATCTTAATATACATGACGAAAATCTGTGATCTCTATGTAAATGTCTAATATGCATCATCAAAAAAACATTTGAGGATTTGTGGACAATACAAAATATGGTCAAAGCCAAGCAAACTTTCTGAAGTTTGAGAATGAGGTGCACAAAAACTTAAGTAGGTAAAATTTAGGGGGGACCAGAAACAACAAACTAGCACTTAGAAGTTAGAGGCTAGAAAGTCCTCCCTACATTTTACCCTGGTAATCATGTGTAGTCTCATAGTATAAAGAGAGTTAGGAAAAAGATATACCATGGGAAAAGAAGAGTAAGGAGTGTGGTAGACACATACATAAGAAAGACAAACAGTCAATCATTTAGGAGTTCTAATATCGAGTCCCTCTTCAGTTCTTTATTAACAACTGACATAAAGTTACATTAGAAAATAGTGAGAATGAGTAAAAACCCTGGGACATCATTTTGCTGATGTGGCATGACTCAAAATGAGAAGAAACATAGTTGCTGAAACATTGGGCTCAAACATATAAAGATCTTATGCATGGCACAGTGTTGTATAGTGATTTGTTCTGTTTTATATCAGGTCACTATGAGTGAGATCCAACTTGACAGCACCCAAAACCAATGTTCATCATATACCTTTAGCTGTAGACAATGGACCTCCCAAGAATATACTTCTTATACTATGTGCATATCTGTGTCATGTTTGGGTTCCTGCTATTATCAACTTCTTCTATTCTCATATGATTCTCATTAATCCTTTATAGCCCAGTACTCCCAAGAACTACTTCTGAATTTGGTGATAACCCCTTTTCCTAATCATTTGCTGGCTATTAAGCAAATGTCCTGTTATTATTATCCTAAAATAGTTTCATGTGAGTTGAACTGTTCAGTTTTCCACGGCTTAGGTGAAGGCAATTACAAAATGTCTTTCAGGAAGCCCACAAAAAAATCACAATTTGCATAATTTACAGTTACTTTTAAAGTCACTTGTAGATCAAGACTACCTCCTTAATTATCAGAAAAAAATATTCTCAATAAGCTCATAGAGTTTTGTGTAACAATATGCCATCAGTTTGTTCAGAAACTAAGAACTCTCATCCTTACATTGTTCAAAGGTACATATTGTGGAATCTTGGTTTGAACATTACTTCCTGTGACCAGATAATTGGGATTGGCATCTTGGGACCCAACAAAATACTGTTTAATTACTAAACCAGGCAAATTCTCAAACAACTGAAATGGAGCTGAACATTAGCTAGAGTCAATACGCATGAGGAGACTACACACTGATGCAGATAACATGTCTTTCTGGAATTACTGAACTATAATAAATTGCTTAAGGAATTTGTATCAAAGAAAGTCACAATTAACTTTATCTTCTTAATTAGATAATACTTTCATGAAGAGGCTGCAATATGTACTTTATACCAACTCCATGATGAATGAATTAGAAGCAACATGCATATTCCTATAGATTTACATCTCTTTATTATGGGACAGTTATGTCATAATTCATATCTGATGTTGTTTTATACTGGAAGCTTGTTGTATTAGCCAAAATAGGGTCAATAATTCTATGGTAATAGGGGACCTCTATACGTCAAGGGTATATAACAAGAAGGCAGTGCTTATGACAGGTCCTTCAAAGGTTGATGTGACTCTGATCCATGTTGTCTACACTCCAGGGCCTACATGACTTCCCTAGCCTCCAGCTGAAACATTGCCAGTTGTGACAGAGGGCAGATGGCCTAATGTAATATATGCTAGCCCTAAAGCTCCTGCTGAGAATGGCCCAGATTATTTTGACTGGCATTTCTAGAACCAGGGCAATCATACAGCCACATATGAGTCCAATAGGGTGATGGCGTGTCTTAGATTGGGTTCCCCAGAGCACATCCTAAGATGGGGATTCCTATGCAAATGAGTTATTAAGAAAGAATTCCCAGGGAGCCTATGACAGGTGAGGGAAGAAGGACATGGATGGGAACAATTCCAGGCAAGAGTGAGATCTGAATTAGAAATGCAGGGAAGGTAGGCTTCAGGCGAACCCAATAGGACCTCTGGTGCACACATTACTCTTCCCACTTGAGGTGAGGAGGCTGGGCATTCACATTCTTCACCTAGCAGTCATTGGTTAATACTATATATCATTGTTGTTGTTAGGTGTCATTGAGTTGGGTCCCACTCATAGTGACCCTATATATTTATTCATAGGGTTTTCAATGGTTGATTGTTTCAGGATTGTTTTAAGAGTGGGCTTCCAAGTCTTTCTCCCATTTTTGCAGTGTTGGGGATCAAATCCAGGACTTCAGAGTATGCAGAGCAGCACTCTAACAAATGAGTTAAATCTCAGTCCAATACTATATATAGGTATTTATAACTCACTCAGCAGGTGGGGCCAGTATTTCCAGGAGTTGTGGACTGTCTCCACAAATACAATTTCCCATGTTGGCCTTTGAAAACACCTAAGAGGTAAAAGGCCAAGGCCTCCACAAAGATCAAATGGGATCTTAAGGACATCCCATGAAGCACAGAACATTCATTATTTGCTAGAAAATGCATCCTCTGGAATGATGTAAATGAGAAAGTCTTGGTATATGGGTGAAGACAGAACACTTTGCTGACCAGGATCCATGGCACAAGTGTGCAATCTCAGTAAATCTGGAGACTGAGGCAGCAAGATCACAGTTCAAGGCCAGAAACAATCTGCAACTTAACAAGATCCTGTATCAAAATAAAAATAGTAAGAAAAGAGCCTTGGGGAGCAGCTCTGTGGTAGAGCACTTGCCTACTGTAAAGCCCCTTGTTCATTCTTCCAGGACTGCCAAGAAAATAAGAAAACAAAGAATTGTAACTCTAGCAGAGACAGCTTAGAATTATGAACATTTGCTTCTCTCCCCCTAACACAGCTGAATAATGTCATTGGTCTATCCAGTCCTTATTTCATGTTCAAAGCCTAAGCTTTCTGAAAGCCTAAGATGTCTGAGTGATGTCTGAGAATCTTTACATCATATCTGGACACAGAAACCCAAAGGATGAGTTATCTGACTACTTTTTGCCATATACATACAGATGTGCTTGCTGGCTCGCTCACTCTCTCTCTCTCTCTCTCTCTCTTTCTCCATATATACATATATATATATATATATATATATATATATATATATATACATACATACATACCTATAACATATACATATGTACATACATATAAAACAGGAGTAGACAATGTATAAATTTATTCAGAATCTAATACAAAAATAGGCACTGATTGGATATTTGATTTTTGAGTCTTGTCATCTCTTCCGTTTGTCAGCCCTCACATGCACCTTTCTTACTGTGAGTACTTTCAGTCTATAAAGTTTCTATGGGAGAGTCAAAGCCCAACCTCTTTTCCCAAGACAGACTTCCTGAGCCACCTACAAGGTTTTCTTAGATTCATTGTAACCAACTCATGAGTTTTAGCTAAGGACGCAACAGGAAAATTCTTCATTTTGTCCATGTTTAAGGTTGTTGCTCAAAGGGCCCATTGGTTTCATCTTGAACAGATTGAGAATCAATAGCACCATTCAACTCTGCAAGCTCCTGAATTTCTAAATTCTCAAAATGTTACTTTATTCCTGTTTGAAAATAGACCTATTTTCCTGTTATTACTTTTTTGTTAACACATCTTTTTAAAGAAAGCATCCAGTAGAAACAATCTTATATCGTAAGCAGTTTCCTTTCTTACTTTTTGTTAACCTAATTAGAGATATTATCTGCCTTTCATTTTATTGTAAATAATACCCTTTTTTCACAAAATTCTTTCCATTGTGTAACTTTAATAACCATTTCTCTAGTTTCAGGTAGCATATTTTTCACTGCTAATCCCCCAGTTTTGAAAGCCAATGCCATATAATGTAGATTTGTTGTTGCTAAAGAACCCTGTTTGTATTATTGATTTCTGTGTTTTCCAATAGAAGTAGATTGCACTGCAGTTAGAAAAGAATCCCAGATCTTGGGGGTTAACACTGAAAACTATTACCATTTCTCATACACTTTTGGTTGGTTGAGGGTCTGATCCTTATTTGCTTCATTCTAAGACACTTTCAGACAATGATTCACTTGTTTAACACCCACTTTTCTTTGGCCCACATAAGTTAGTACGGCCATGCTTGAGTTCAGTAGAGGAGGGTAAAGTGGTCTTCCACACGACAAATCACATGGAGTCGGGAGAGCCCCAGTCATGGCAAACAGGATACCATTTTGTTACAATCATCACATCCTATAGGCCAAAACCCATTTAGTGGATGCTGACTCATCTATTGTGTCTCATAGATCACATTGGAAATATTATTTTAGGAAATGAGAAAACTGAGAAAAAAATGTATTAAGAGAAATGTCAAATACTCTTCTGCTACAGAGGCCTCCCCAAAATAGATGGCCATGGATTCTAGTGGATTTCATTTTACAATTGCCTAGTGGATTCAAACAGGAGAAGAATGTGGTAATCCCCTATCAAAGCAATCCAGACAGAATTAGCCATTGAAAACCCTTTGAGGGTCACTATGAGTCCTAACACCTGACACCTAACAACAACAACAAAGTGGATTCAAGAGTAGACCCCACTATCTACATTATATTTTCCATTTATACCATAATGAGTCCCACTCTATTAGATTTGCCGTAAAGAATCCTGCCTTTTCTAGAGTGATAGCCAAGTCTGCGCATTATGGAGCAGGGTTCTGTAGCCACGGAAACAAGAAGGCTTACAAGCATTTTGCTTCTGCATAAAAGGAAATTTTGAAGTAGCACTTTTATATTGGTCAGTTCCCTTCAAATCACAGTTCCCTGCTTTTGAAATTTCTTTTATCAGCACATCATATTCCCATAATCTGTCTTTCCAATCACAGTAAGCACCTATCACAAATTAGAACCTGACTTTTATAAATTTATATGAAGTGAGGATAATATATCCATTCCTTTCTTTCATATGGAAAATGAAATATCAGAGCCTTATCTTTTTTCTTTTTCTTTCAAATAATACTAACAGTGTACAGTTTGATTCCTATGAGTCAGCACCTCACAAGGCCTTTGTGTTCGAAGGGGAACTACTCTGGTTCCCCGAATGAACTAAGAAAATTTATACACAGATGATGAAATTAAAACAATATTTTGGAATTATTGTACTGAACCCACTTGTGTGTTGGATTTCTACATATTAACAGGTTTCTATCTCCTACTTTTCAGTGTGTGATTCTGTCTTGCCCTTAGCAAGCTTGTACTTCAACCTTTCTCCCATCAAATAGATCAGATGCTCCTAATCTCCAATATTTTTATTTCTCCCTACCTCTTCACATCTCCCAGAGATTGCATAAGATATCTTCAAATGTGTGAGGAGAGAAAGATGTTTAAATTATCACTTGATTCTAGAAAGAAGTTGTGAATATTGGAGTGCAGTTCTTTAGGTCCTGGGAAGAAGTGAGATTCATAGTGAACAATAACTTGCAACAAAAAGTTTAAGGTTGGATTTTAAATCCTTAAATTTAGAGAAAGATGGGAATTGTTTTGATGTATTTTCTTCAACTGAAAACACAACACATTGGAGATAAGGTGGATGAAATTTAAAAGTGGGGGCATAACTTGGAGAGCTTTCAGGTATAATGGAGAAGAGTGATTACCAGAGATTTTCATCTTCCCCTACATAGAAAGGAAATGAGATTCCAAAAACAATTTTCATCATCATTAGAAACAAATGCTGAGGTGACAGTATAGAACCATCTGTAGTCACCTATCTGAAATGTCCATGGTCTCTGAGTCTCATACATGCACTAACCTAAATTTAACATGCCCAGGAACATTGTGATACATAGAAAAACAAATGAACTTGTGTCAAAATCCTGTACCAGCAGCGTACACTCTTGTATGTTAATGACTATTCCCCAGTAGAATTGACTCCCAAGTTTATTTTTGAGCATACAAGCATAGTATTATTATAATGCATAAATGATTTCTTGCATATATTTGAAGTTTTTGCCTTTGACATAGATACAATAACAGTCCAATGATAACTGAAAATTATCATGTGATTAATATCCAATGCCATTGTGCCTTTTCAAAGTTTATGATAAATTATATAGAACATTAAAATTCATGGACTTTTATCCATGAATAGAAAAACATTTAGCAATTGAAATTATCTTTATAGAATTCAGATATTAGAGAATGAGCAATGATTAAAATATTTTAAAGAATTGAAAGTTTTAAAAAACAGTGGAATATTGAAGTAACATACTACATAAATTAAGGTTGATAAGGTTGTGCTTCAGTGATCAAAACCATACTCTTAGTATCTTAACACAGTAATCTCTCACTTACCAAGGAAGCTCTGAGTTTACTAGAAAATCTCTACAGCATTTTGTCTTAGACCAAGAGCCTGGCTGTGCCATTGTTTGGAATTTTAATGAGCCTGGAGAGAGGGAAAGAGAGAGAAAGAGAGAGAGAGAGAGACAGACAGAGAGAGACAGAGACAGAGACAGAGACAGAAAGACGGAGGGGGGATTAGAAGATTTCATAACAGTAATAAAGTGCTCTGGCATAATTTGTGGGCTAGAATCAGGCATACAAGTCCATTGTCCACAGTAATGCCAGGAGTATAATCACAGGACATGCCTAAAAGAAGGGAAATTTGAACTATTTGGTAAACTGTGCTAAAAGCTCCCACATTTGCATTTGAACTTTTGACAGGAAGAATTTTAGTGGCTCGGGTGCTTGCTTTCTTACTAACTGACTTGGATAAAGTGATGTTCTGAAGAAATGCTCCCCTGGTAGTGAAGAATAAAGAATTAATTTGTTTTTGTCAACAGATTAAACTCAACAATGAATGACATTACACTGTTGAATAGATGGAAAGCTACCTTCAACTTGACATTTTTCTCTACTTGCTCTTTGCTCTCCTCCACAGCTAATGTGCTTCCATGATACGAGAAACCCAGGAAATATATATTGTTCAAGATTTTAGAACATTATTTGTTGTATTCTGCATCTGGTAACAAATTATAAGATTAGCTTTTGTGTTAGTCAGCTTTCCATTATTGTAAGAAAACACCTGAGATAAGCATTTTAATAAGAGGAATAGTTAGCTGGGCATAGTGGCACATGTCTGTAATCCCAGTGACTCAGGAGGCAGAAACAGGACGATCATAGGCTGGAATCAGAATCAAGAAGCAGTGTAACTTAGTGAAACCTTGTCTCAAGGTTAAAAAATATCAAAAAGAGGCTGGGGGTGCAGCTCAGTGGTAGAGCTCTTGCTGAGCATGTGCGAGGCCTTGGGTTCAACTTTCCAGTGCTTTAAATAAATAAAAATAATGAAGAGGAAAGGTTAATTTTGGCTTACAATTTCAGAGGTTGTGGTTAGTAATCAGGTGGCTTCATTGCTTTGGTCATGTAATGAGGTACATGTGATAATGAGGGCTCCACGGTAAACAACTTGCTTACCTCTTTGCAGCTAGAAAGCAAAGAGAGAAAGAGGAGGTGCCAGGGTCCCAATATATCCTCCTCCAATGACCTAACTTCTTTCCCTGAACCCAAACTCCTCAAGGTTCCACCATATTCCAATAATGCCACAGGCTGGCAACTAGTCTTTTAATATGTGGAGGTTGGGGGGAAATTCATGATCCATACTATGACCCCTCAGGGACTGGGTGTGAATCTTATGCAACTCAGCGGTAGAGCACATCACTAGCAAGCACAGGCATAGGTTCAACCTCTTCAATCATGCAAAGCAAAATAATAATAATGATAATAATAATGATAATAATAATAATACCAGCAATGAGAATTTCAAACAAGTAATAAAATATCTACAAACGTTAAATTTCTCTGCACTTTCTGAAAATTTGGAATTTTTCTCAAATGTGTTTTTCAGATCTTTAAAAAGTTTTCACATTGAAAGAGGCTGCGCTTTCTTCAGTCTGGATGTTAGGAGCTAGTCTTACAGGAGGTGTAATATTGAGGGGGAATCGGGGGTGGGAGGTTTGGCAAGAGGGAGGTCTTCTTGCCTCAAACATGTAAAGTAGCAAGCTAATATAAAAATTAATGTACTGAATAAAAAAACAAAAGTTCAAGGTTTATATGCCAGATAAGATAGGCAAAGGATTCCTCAAAGAATTGGGTGAGGGTCAGAGTTTGGCCATCTCAGAAGGACTATGAGGCAAGAAAGTTACAAAATTAAGAGATATGAAGGGGTAGCTGTAGCCAGGAACTGCTGGATTCTATTAGGTCATAAGAGAAGGGATCACACTGGAGTTAATGTGACCAGGCTTGCATACTATGTACCTTTCAGAAGAAGAGGGCTCTCTCCCACCATTTGCTAGAAATTAGCACCTTGATCATCAAAAGGACTAAAGGCATTGGCATTTATCTTATGTAAAATATGCAGTCATGCATTTGCCCTTTAGTATAACCTCCTAGAATTGTAAGGGCAGTTGGTCACCTTGCTGATACAGCCTCTTCTCCAGTCCCTGCAAGCCTTACATCAATGGATAGATCCCACTGCACTTCTGTGTGAATGTTTAATAAGGCATGGAGGTTCTATATTCAGCTACAGAGAATAGTGATCTTATTTTCCTCTCTACATTCCAGCACATAAACTTTATTTAGTGATATGGGTGGCTGAACACAGGCAAAAAGAAAGGCTAAATCCTCATGAACTGGGGTTAAAAAGTGAAAACTTTTGCCTCCTACAACTAAGTTTTATTAATTCTCTTACAGGCATACTTACTCTCTATGCATATTATGTTACACTATTTCACACTAAAATTACTGCAACATTATCAATTCAAGCAGGATTGAGCACATGAAATATTAATAAGGTTACCACTTATCTAATTTTCAAAGGAATGGTTTATATATAGGGCATGAACATAGTACCAGAATAGCTTTGGGCTTCTGAGCAGTAGAGAAGGACTCACAAAGCAATGAAATAATGACTCAGTCTATAAAATAAATGTAACCATGTAGAATTCTAACAGGAGGGAAAAATAATCTTCTATTCTAAAATATATGTTTAGAGAAAAGAAGTAGTCAAGAAAAACTGATGAATTTGGTGTGATTGTTACCCAAGGCTGATGTGTATGCTAGAATGCAGTTTGGTTATGTGGTCAGGGGTTCTGGACTCAAATTTAAAGTCTGCTACTCAGTATTGCATTAATGTGGGCAAAGAGATAACACAGAGCTTTAGTTTTTTCATAATAAAGCAGAATGGGAATATGAATGTTCACTTCACAAGATGTTGTAAGGAATAAATAACATTGAATACATGATAAGCAATTGGAACACTCTAAGGATGTGTGACTTTTATTATTGATATGAGTATTATTGGTTTCATCTCAATAAAGTGTTATTTTTTAAAGTTTAATACCACTTTTCATTCAAATATTTGATCAATCATTCAGCAACTATTTTAGAGCACTTACTATGCCCATGTCTATGTTCTTAAATCATTACCTGAAAATTATTGGTATAGGATGTAAGTAGCATACATTAAATTAGTTTATCTTAGGAGGTTTTGAAATCTGATAGACTTTGATTTAAATTCTGGGTATGACTTTGATGACCTGTGGAAAATATAAATTGCTTACAAATTGTCTACCTTCATTTCTCCCTATGTAAAAAGACAGGAATAAAAGTATCTACCTAACATGACTATAAAGAGTATGAAAGGAAAATTCATGCAAAGTGCTTAGAACAATGTATAAGATTTAAATTCATTCATTAAATCTTTGCTAACATTGGTTTTACAAATTATTATTAAGTTGCATTTTGTTTTGTGGTGCTTGGGGTTCAAACCCAAGGCCTCATACATGCTTTGCAAGTGTTCTACCACTGAGCTGTACTCCCAGCCCATTTTTCACCTTTTATCTTGAGACAGGATCTCACTGAGTTACTTAGGCTGCCTCTGGCCTTGAACTCACAATCCTCCTGCTTCTGCCTCCTGACGTGTTGACATTGTATGCATGTACCACCATGCCCAGCTTAAGTAGTATTTTTAAATACAAACTATATCTTTAAGATCTAAGTATATAAAATACACAGTCTATAGAAATTGTTGTTGTTGTTAGGTGCCTTCAAGTCAGTGTCTGACTCATAGCGACCCTATGTACAATAGAGGAAATACTATTTTCAGTGCTTCTCTGCTATTCATAGGGTTTTCAATGGATGATTGTGTTTTGGGAGTGGATTGTTGGATCCGTCTCCCAAGCCTATAGCACCTGCTGTTCCTAGATGGTCTCCCATCCAAGTACTAACCAGGCCCCACCCTGCTTAATTTGTGAGATCTGATAGGATGGGACGACACAGTGGTATGTTTGCAGGCTCTGTAAAAAGTATCCTTTGCTAAAAGAATTTAATAAAGATTCACCATACATCATATGATTTTTCTGAGAAATTTAAAATTGTATTTTATCTACTTCTTTATAAATTCTGTATTATAGTGATTCTCTAGGGACATTCCCACTATTACCTATATTTTATCTTACGTGCAAACTTCCTATGAAAAAATAACAGAGAAGATAATAACATTTCTCATTCTTATCTTATTCAGTCTCCTTAATATTAGTCGGAAATCATACACTTGATTTTTTTCCCTAACAGCATTTCCCAATCCCACCTCACCACACTGACAGTTCAAATAAAAAAATTATACTTGGGTTGAATCTGTTCTTCTGTGCATTGAATACACACATTGTTTTACAATATCACAAGGAAAATGTGTCTTATGCAAATAGGAAAAACATAGGCTTTGGAATTCAGCAGACCCTTTTTAGATCATTTATGGTCTCATGATCTTAATCTACTAATTTACTTCTTGGATCCATAAGTATTCTATAAGGCAGCTCCTGTTGGAGAGCAGCCGATTTGGAGAATGTCCATCCCTCACATAAACCAAACCAATCTTCACAATCATAGATTCCTGGAAGAAGATTCTATCCCAACTCCTCAAATGCAAGGCCACCATACAAAGAAGACTCAAATTCTCAGGTCCACACAGTTATGGAAGGAAGCTCTTACTATTGGTGAAGTCACTTAAAGAGAATGATCATCTATACTCGTGAAAGTAGCTGACTTCCTTTAAATATAATTCCCTGAGTACTATTATGGTGAACTTACATTTCTGAACACATTTCATTTACATAAAGAGAAGAAAAGGAGATAACATTTCTGGATGCTAATATAAAGCCTGATCCACAATTAAAAATGTGTCATAGATAATCCAAATAGGTAAGATTGATGTGAATAATTGAAAATTTGAACAACTCAGTAAGTTCATTACTCTGTAATCACCAAGAATTGAGATCTACATACCTGAATCTCTGAGATGATAAAAGATAATCAAAGATACAAATACCATTAAAATTGTAATTATTATTAATGGAAATCTAAGTTTACACATTTATAGCTCTTTTTAAATGAAGAATACCAAGTAAAAAATTTAATCTTCTTGGTGATTCTTCATTCTTCTTTTGAAAATTGCTATTTTTGTAGCACATTTTAATTTTCCATTTCCAGTGTTGTCCAACTGTTGCTTCTGTCATTGCATCTACTAATAATTTCCTTCCTACTTTTCAGAGGTGTCTTTTCTAATGTTGTGAAATTTTATAAAAATTTAATATATCTAAATTTAAAAAGACTTAATAAGAAGTCTAATGTAAACCTGAGAAGTAATATGCTTCAAGCACAGATGTTCTAAGTATTATTTAAGAGAAAAAAGATTTTATTTGTACTCCTATCTTTGGCTGAAATGTTGAGGTTCTTGGAAGTCTAAATGAGTATAGCAATTCTATCTCTGTGTTATATCTTTTATTGTATTTTATTTTCAGGTGAGTACACCCATGAACTAAAAGCAATTAGCACTTTATTTTAAAAGCAGGGGCCAGAACTGGGAAGAGATCATTTAAACAACTTAATGAAGTTTATGTAGCTAATTATGAGAAGGCCTTAGCCGGCACTTTTAAACTGATCTCAGTCCTTATAATGTCCTACTTTGGATCTTCTAGGAATGTTCTAGGCACAAAAAAAGAAAAGATATTCAGCAGTGCAAAAGTAGTTTTCCAAATTAGTTTGTGCCTTGATTATCATTCTGCCACACTCTTTCGGATTCCTTTTAGATTATCAGCCATAGCATACAGAAGATGAAACAGAATTGGATAGACCTCAGGATTCTGGCCTCTGTCTTGGTACCCTAGTCTGAACCAAAATGTCTATGGTCTGATAACCTCACTGTAGTCTCTCAATTGACATAGCTTAAGCTTTCCTCACATTTTTTTTCTTTGCTCTTGGATTCCAATTCCAGATAAAGCTCAATTTTAATGCTAGATGGAACAGAGTATAGCTATCCCATCATTTATGCTAATGCTGTGTTAACTCCCTAAACAAATGTCTCCAGCTGTTTTTCAGATGATAGTAGAGGTAATATATATTTGTATGTATATATATGCTTGCAGCGGTAGCCCTGTGGCATCCAATCCCATCAGATCTCGGAAGCTAAGCAGGGTCTGGCCTGGTTACTACTGGGATGGGAGACCGCCTGGGAACACCAAAAGCTGTAGGCTTGGGAGAAGGACCTGGTAACAACAACAACAACAACAACAATGCATATATATATATATATATATATATATATATATATATATATATGCACACACACACAAAGGCAAATGAAAAGTGAAAGTCTGGTCATATGTTTGGAAAATATACTATGTCTGAAGTGCAAACAGCCATCTATTGATTCACAGCTTTTAAAGTTCTCAGTATTTTGGGTTGAAATGTTGGGCAAAATGTTATAAAGGCTTACAAAATTCTAAGCACGGTTTGAAAAATATCCAGTCTTTCTGGCTTGCCTAAGTTACTTCAAGCAAACAATTTTAAATAGTCAATTTCCCTTAAAAGTGCAGGAAAGAAATCCAAAGCAAATATAGGATTGTGGATAGACAAAATTCCTGATAATAGTAAAATCAAAACTAGCTAATATCAAGCCAAAGTATAATGTACTGCTTTCATCTTGCTACATTGTCTTCTTAGATAGCAGATTTATTTGCTAACTGTAAGTTTTGCTCCACTTGGGTTGTATAAACCACATTAGAAAAACAAGTTATCCACTAAATGCATAAACATCTCTCCCACATAAGCATCTACTCACAAGTGTATGTGCATGGACTGACAAAAACTGAAATATGTATTTTTCATCTTTGGCCATACTAGTTGGCTAAACTCAGGGCCTGGTCCATACTTTTCACTGAGCTGTACCTCCAGCCCTTTTTTTTTTTTTTTTTTTTTAGGTTGTGATAGGGTCTTGATACGTTATATAGGCTGCCTCTGGCCTCAAACTTGCTCTCCCCCTGCCTCCTTTCCCTGAATCTCTGGGATTACAAGTGTGCACCATAGCACCAGGTCATAGCCATTTTTTAATTTGAATGGTCAAAGGAAAAATGTGAGTTGAGTTCCTCAGAAAAAGTTTCAGCTCAGCTTTATGCTGAAGAGCTTATGTTGAGTAGCCACAATTTCACTTCCAACTGTGGAACTTGTTTTATTTGGTCTGTCCCTAACCTATTTCTCAACCCCAATTTCACAGAAAGTTTTTTCTCACAGTAAGATCCAACTTATGTTGAAGCATGTAGGAAACAAGCTGCTTATTAGGCCTCTCTGTGTGTATGTTATGAACAATCTGCAAAACTAATATGCCTTCAAATTTTTCTGACTGGAGACTTACAACCAGCTGTCAATTACACAACTTCTTCCTCTCTTTGTTTTAAATTTAAAGAAGACATGGAAAAACTCTGGCTAGTCACAATTTGAGATGTTTTGCCATGATATTTAACACAGGTGAAATACATAGATTAAAAAAAATATGCCTTTTCAAAAGAAAATTGACTTGAAAGCAGTGATGCCTGAGGTCAAATATAACAAAAGAAGCAACTATAATCTGTATTTAAACATTTACACCAACATCTTGTATGAAAAAACTGAATTTTTAAAGCTTAGTAAAATGAAGAAGTAAATAGAAGTAGATATTGGAAAATAAAACATCAATAAGAAAAATGTATAAGAACTAACATTAGTAAATATCAATTTCTCATCCTCATTTAATCTAATCTTCTCTGAGCTTTTTCCAAATTATGAAGACCTAAGCAAGCAATCCAAAGTTAATGAAGTTGATCAACAGTTATTCATTAGTCTTTTATAAAAACTAATAACAAGCCTTTTTTTTTTTTTTTTTTTTTTTGCTTGCCCAAAGGCTAATGATCTATGTTAAAAGTTTTTAGAGGAAAAAGAAACTGGGTGTTAAGTGGGTGTGGGAATTCTCCTCCCCTCTAAGAGAACCAAGGAGAGATTCCTGGAGAGGGCTCATCCCCTCACACCACGACAGAGCCCTAGGCTCCTATGGATCTGGAGTCTCCCTCCAGTACCTCCCTGAGTGAGGCCCTATGCACATGCCTCATGCCCAGGCCTCACTGTGGTGCTTTGGGTTCCCAGAGTCTGGGTTGTTGTTGTTGTTGTTAGGTGCCATCAGAGTTGAGTCTGACTCATAGCAACCCTATGTACAACAGATCGAAACACTTGCCGATTCTGTGCCAGGCAAACCATCTGATTCATGTTTAAGCCCATTGTGGCAGACACTGTGTCAATCCATCTGGTGGAGGGTTTTCCTCTTTTGAGTTGACCTGCCACTCTTCCAAACATGATGTCCTTCTCCAGGGATTGTTCTCTCCTGAATACATGTCCGAAATATGTAAGACGCAGTTTATCCACTCTTGCTTCCAAGGAGCACTCTGGTTGCACTTCTTCTAGGACAGATTTGTTGGTTCTTTTGGCAGTCCATGGTATATTCAATACATGTCTCCAGCACCACAATTCAAAAGCATCAATTCTTTTCCTGTCTCTCTTGTTCAATGTCCAGCTTTCACAACCATATGATGCCACTGAAAATACCATGGCATGAGTCAGACGCACCTTCGTCTTCAATGTGACAGCTTTGCTTTTCAATACTCTAAAGAGATCTTTTGCCACAGCTTCTCCTAGAGCAATGTGTCTTTTGATTTCTTGACTGCTGCTTCCACGGGTGATGATTATAGAGCCAAGCAAAGCAAAATCTTGGAGAACCTCAATCTTTTCTCCATTTAATGTGAAGTTGCATGCTGACCAGGTCGTAAGGATTTTTGTTTTGTTGATGTTTAGTCGTAACCCATATTGAAGGCTATGATCTTTGATCTTCATCAGTAAATGTTTTAAATCCTCTTCATTTTCAGCAAGCAGAGTTGTGTCACCTGCATAACGCAGGTTGTTATTCAGTCTTCCTCCAATCCTGATGCCACGTTCTTCTTCATAAAGTCCAGCTTCTCGGATTATTTGCTCAGCGTATAAATTGAAGAGATAGGGTGAAAGTATACAGCCCTGACGCACACCTTTCTCAACTTTAAACCACTCAGTGTTTCCTTGTTCTATTCGAACAACTGCCTCCTGGTTCATGTACAGATTTCTCATGAGCACAATTAGGTGTTCTGGTATTCCCA